>CM075817.1:11533661-11697661 GCA_037975025.1 Excoecaria agallocha | reverse complement strand
TTTATTTTTAATTTAATACATATTTTTTAAATAATTTAAAAACTTAACGTGTAATTCTAAAAGTATAAAAATTTAATAAAAAATAATAAAATTTAAAAACTAAATTGTGAATCCTACCTTTCAACAACTATATTTTGAATTCCTAATTTTTCGCATAAAACACAATGAATTCAATTTAAATGGTTCGGATGAGAGTGCATCACACATGACATTAAATGTGCGTATATCCATTCTAAATTTACTGTAAGAACCACCTGAAATTAAATTAATTAAAATAATTTCACATCAGATGCTTTTTATTAACAGGGCACGTTTTGAAAAGCTGCTAATTTTTTTTTTCTATCTTCTCCATAGCCAAGGTTTCAAATTTTATGGTTTTGAACAAAGAAGAAAGCTGCAATTGTCTGTTTGAACAAAGGTTCAAATCCAATTTAACTTCAGGCATCTTCTTAGCGGAATAGGGTTCAATGAGCTACTGGATCTGCGCCACTAGTACCTCACCCCTCTCTGTCCTTCTCTCAATTTCAAGTAGCACAAAATTTGGACGATCAATGTCCAAAAACAGAGTCCCACTTCTCGCAATGAATTCCCTTTTTAGCTTTATCAAAGATATGCTGCTCTAGTAACCTCCGCTAATCCCATCAAAACCCTTCCTTTCTCAAAAAAACATTTCTAATGCGGCTAAAAGATCAGAGCCTCAAAGCTCTGTCGGCTACAACTTAGAAAATTGTGACGACCATTTTTGAAACCCTAACGGCTCCTATACTGAAAACTCACACCCTATTGATTTAGGGCAAAAAACAAACCCTAATTGGGGTTTTTAGGGAAACCCCTGCAACTGTCTTAGGAAATAATCAAAGTACACAAAGTAGGAATTTGGGTGGCTGTGATGGGCAAAATTATGGTGAATATTAGAAGTATTGGGAAAGCAGTAGGAATGTAAATCAGAGAAATCCACCTGAGAGGAATGGGAATTTTAACGGATATTATGCCAATAACAACGGGCAATTTCAAAATAACCATACCGAGTTTCCAGCAATTAATTCAAGGAGTTCACATGATCATACAAGAAATGCTTATGAAGGAAATGGAAATGTGCAGAGTGCATAGTTGTAATAACGAGGGACTTAAGAAGAAGAAAGATTAGCAACCATAAAATCTGAAAACCTTAGCTATGGAGGAGGAAGAAGAAAGATTAGCAGCTTTTTAAGAGAATTGGGTTTTGATAAAACGGTGTGTTTTGTAAATCCTTCCAAAATAGACATCATCTGATGTGAAATTATTTTGATTAATTTAATTTTAGGTGAGCTCCACATTAAATTTAAAATATACACGTTGAATTAATGTATTCCATACAAAAAAAATTAAGAAACTCAATATGCAATTTTTAAAATAAAGGAATACAACGTATAAAAGTATTAAAGTTCAAAAACAAAATTATAATTTTTTTCAATAAATTATTATTATTAATGGAGATGCAACTGCCACAAGACTCAAATTACCGATCACAAATTTCCAAATTAAAACTTTTTGGCTCACATTTTTTTTTAAGCACCAACTAATAAGATCTTATTAAACCCATTGATATTGTTCATTGCAGGACACTGTTCAAAGCTCTGTTACTGAATGGAATATATTGGATTACACAGACGCAAATTCCCATTGTTCTGTAATGGTCATTCATCAATCATTATAAACAGATAGAATGTGTTAATATCAATAAGGCAGTATACAACAATGGATTTGTCAATTTAAATCAGTAAACATGAGATCGTTAATACTGTCAATGCCAATATCAGATATAGGTTCAATTGGTTGCTCATCTCCCTCGATTAGAGTCGAGTATACTGGGTCTCTGCTGAAATCATCTATATATAAAAATAAATAAAAATAAAAAAAAAGGTTATAAGAAGTATAGGATAATGTTAACCCAAATAACTTTTATACCGCCAATGGCGCTTTAAAATCTTTTTTAAATTAAGGAATATAGACAATAAGCAACATATACATTACCGAAAATTGTACTCAAGGAAGTTGGGGGAGGGGTGGACAAGAAGTTGATGCCAATATAAAATACAAGTGCTAGTACCACACTAACCATAACGTATGTCGGGATGGCCAATGCCCAGTACCTAAAATGTGTAAGGAATGAGATAAGTGTGTATCACCCAATAAGATAGCTCCAAACTGGAGTTTAAGCAACTTATATGTGCTCTTCAGTAAAATAGGTAAAGTCCATGGAAGAGAAAATAAAATCTAGAATCAACCGATGCTGAAAAGAAAAATTAGGAATGCAGGAAATGCTACTGACCTGTTGGGATAGTAATAGATCCCGATCGAGTGCAAACAAGGTTCAGGAACATATGCCCATACCAAGAAAATAACTGCTCAGCAGAGAAATCGAAATGCTTATGAAATTGATAAAGCCAATTGCTTTGGTAATCAAATAGAGAGTGCAATTCCAAAAGAGAAACTTCCTGATGAAATAAAGCAATTATATCCACTGACCACTTGGAAGAGAGAAAACAAGACAAAAATACTATGATAATGATGCCAAAGTACAAGGTTTTCATATCAATTCAATATTTGGGATTTGACATCATCAACCATGTGAATGAATCATTTGAGAGTAAAAAATCTTGCACTGCTTATCAAATCAAGACAGCCATTAAAAAAGGAAACATTCTGCATGGCAATGGATAGTAGTTTGGCACATCCAAAGAAGCCAGTACATGACAGAATTCAGATAAAAGCATTTCCGGAAAAGAAACATTTGAAATGAATGACCTGTAGCAATGATAGTTGTAATCGAGCCAACAAAACCATAGACTTCCGAAGTTTTTGGTCCTTGTTCTCCTGACACTCCAAAGCCAGATGCCTTATCATCAGGGTCAAGAAACGATACAGTTGTCCTCCTCCTCTTTGAAAAACTAAGGACTCTTCTAGGACTATTAACAGAGTAGTTATCTTCCATGCCTCAGTCTTTAAGAACATTTTGGGATTATAGTGCTTTTGGAGAGTTCTACTAGAATACAAAAGACCATAGGACCAAAAAAAAAAATTAATTGCTTTAAATTCAAATCATATAGCAATAGATTATTTCAATAAAATGCAATTGCAAATTGATAAAATCTAAACAGTTGCATACTCAATTAAAGGAACACTCTTTTAAGTCAATAGTTCCAATAATATTAATCACCATAAGGTAAACAATACAGCCTTATTCAAGGTTATAAATTGAAATTGCATGATGGTTAAGTAGAAAACCATGATTACCAAATTCAAATGATTCTTAACCATTCAACTACCATATCTGCACAACTATGACCAAATAAATATTGATCTTTTATGATTGAGTTCTCTTCAAAAAAAGAAATATTTAGCCATCAACCAAAGAAGAGAGCCATTGGATTTATATATTCCGCAAAAAAGAGCAGTAAATCTACAAAAACCAAAAAATTAAAACAGACCCACACAAATTGGACTGAATTATTTTTGTCATAAAGATGGTTTAGCCATTATGCTAAATGAATTTTTGTAGTCCACCATATACCATATGAATTTGCTAAGGGATAAACAAAAAATTCAAAAACTAAAATAGAATCTAATAAATAGGATCAAAGTTCATCCAACCATTTGAAAATTGATAAAAAAAAAAAAAAGAGTTCAAAGGACTAAAAAAGGACATTCTAGAGCTAGATAGATAATTCTATTTTACTCATTTACACAAATACATCATAATCAGATTCAGCATTATATTTTTGGAATCACAAAAAATAATTCATAATATTACGAATTCTTGAGAGATAGATACCATGTAATAGGCGTAATCGAAGTCTGATCAGTCCTACCCAACCAACTGCGGTTGCATGTGACTAGAATAATCAATGGAATGTAGTCCAAAAATATAGAAAGAGATAATAGAGAAAGAAGAAAAGAGAGAGATTGAAAAACATAACCAAAATTATGGCTTTTTAAAAGTAATGGGTTGTGCAAATGACCGGTTCGATTCAGACTTGCACCAAACCCGTAACACCCTATATCAGATTGGATGAACAAACTGGATATTGAATGCTACGACAGTTCTATAATCTAATATAAAAAGTGAACTATAAAATTTTAATTCATATATGATTAATCCAAATTGTTATCATTTATTTTTACTAAAATTTCGGCAAAATTTTCCCTAAATGTGTAGCAATCCTCCTATAGAGAAATCACAACAATCCTTTATCTTTAGTATCTTGCCCTCCAACACCAATTCAAACTCCTTATGCAAAAGTTTATCACTTCCACCACTCTTTCAATCAATAATTCAAGAATCAAGATCTTGCTCTTTTTAAAAAAAAAAAAATTACATTACAAATATACCGACTACAATAAACTTCTCATTTCTATAAACAAAACCACATACAACTTTTAAACCTTATCTGTGTACATGATAATATATTGAATAAAACTCATAATACATCTTAAAACGCTCCTTCAATACCCATTTCCTTCTCCTTGATATGACTCCAAATCCAAGAAACCTGCCTCTACTGCTTCAAAAATATGATCATTTAACCCACGAGCGGAAAATAACCACGCGCTAAACTAAGAGTTTAGTTGTGTCTACCAAATTTACCTTTCCGATGATAAAATATAGATCCCATACAAAAAAAAAAAAAAAAAATTCAAACATACACATACATAATCATAATATCATACAAAGGTCACCAATTCTATTGTCTAGTGCACACACAACATACAATAAAATATTATTTCTTAGTCATATACTACTTATTAATCATCCATTTAATTCCATAGAATTCATAAGCAACTTAATGTGATTACACAATGCATACAGATTTCCATTTGCATATTTTGAATCATTTAATGCCAATTTATGTGCTATAATTAATATTTTCCAAAATATATTTGTGGATATTTAGTTAATGTGCCTGCACAAAGTCATTTCTATTATACCATCAATTATGTAAGATCATTTTCTAATATTGCTTATTTAATTGAGATTTTTATTACCCAAAGTAATTCAAAGGAAGATAAGCGGGACTACGGCTTCTTAAGCCTATTGGATACAGCCTTATAGGCCTGATAGATATGACTTTTTTAGGCCTGTTGATTACGCCTTTATTGGCCTGATAGATACGATCCTTTTAGGCTTGTCTAATTATTCACAATATATAGATCACTATTAATCAAATATTAAACTGTAGTTCCGTCCCTATGGCCGGCTAATTGTACCCTCCCCAGAGATTCCCACCGTTTACTAAAGGCAATTAAAATCTTTTTAATCATATTAGATATTTATGATATTTTACACACATATATTCACTTCAAATAAATTTCAAATCACTTTTTTGAATTATGTTTTAAAACACAATACTGTCTTCCTTAATTAATTCAAAACAATTGGCACATTCGCAATAAAATTCCACCACTTAAAAGACTATATTCAAATATCGCATTTCAATACAAACAAGGCACATACTTCAAAATCAATTACTTTTCTTTATAAATACAATATGGCTTTTCTTTGTCATTTTCCAATCTCAACTATCATTAGATACATTATCTGTCACATTGTTTAGGTAACAAACAAAATTTCATAATCATACCCACCGTTGAACAGTATGGATATTCAAACAACTGATTATATACACATTGCATACCTCTTAATTTATCATTCTCTCAATTATTACAATTCACTTTATATGCATGCATAAAAGTTTTCGTTTCTAAATCACCCATTAATTTCTTGTCCAAATATTATGAATATTTATCAAAGAATCATATGACATATAACAGCGATATCACGTTAACTTACTTTATCCCAGAATCTTAAATAGTAAACCAATCCCCTTTTTTTTGTAGTAAATTACAAATTCAATTCAATTACCAAAATTATTCCACCTATCCAAGGTAACCATTCACTTAGTTTACACTTTTAAACACTATCAATTCAAACAATACCAACTTTTTCAACCGACTAAAAGCAAACTAAAAATGTTCTACCAATCTAAGCACCTCAAGTGACATGTATTTAGTATAATTTAGTATTAAACAGTTAAAAGACAATCCAATTCCTCATTACCATGAATTATTATTTTATTTATCTTTCTTCTGTTAATTTACTTTCCAATAATCTAACTATTCTACTTCAAAATAACATAAATGAATTATTCCAAGATCAAAACTCAAATAAAATATTGTGGTTAGTCCATTGATTCCCATTTTTCCATTTACTTCTAGCCAAACTCACACTAACAGCCCCCTGCTGATTTCCAATACACACAAATCAAAATTTGACAACAATAGCGCATAGTAACAGATACAGCAACCAATTAATCTTAAGGAAAAAGAATGCAACAGTGGTACTATACCTCCGTGCATATATAAGCCTAAGAAATGAGAATTAAACTTTCAATAACATAGATACTTGTCTTGGTTCAACAATCACAAAGCAAGTATCATGTTCGTGATTTGGCTTTTCTTCTCAACTCCCAACAATCCACTTTATCAACTAATTGTTAATATACTAACAAACTTCAATTTCACACTTAGCCAAACCCAAAACGCCAATGTATGTTCAACCCTTCAAGTAGCCATTCAAATATTCGAGCAAGTTCTAACAACAAATACTAAGACATCAAAATTTTAAGATTTTCCCCTGCTTAACACATTTTACTTAAAGAAATAAACATATAATAGGATCTAACATTTCCCTAATTTAAGCATTTACCTATAAAAGAAAATTACGGAAAAGTAATTTTGGCAATACACATACCAGTTGGAGGTCGATATTCTGCAAAATTTTAGCTAAATTATCGGGATCAGACCAATTCGCCGGTCATCGCTCACCGGAGTGAAACCAAGAACACTGGAGGAAGCTGACATCATCAGGGACCCTATGGAGGTAGTCGCGCCTCAAGGTGTCATGCTTTGGTCAGAATCTTCGTAACCAATTCCAATCTACTCGCCGGCGGTGATTGAGGGAAAACAGAGACCACAAAAAGACTCGTCTGATCGTTAGGAATTTATCGGCGCTATTCGTGTAGCCGCTTGATGCCGGAGCTGATCGAAAAATAGAGAAGTTTCAGTTTTGAGGTGAGAGAAATCGCGAGGGTAAGATGGAGAAAAGGAGGGCGGAGGAGAAATGGCGGAACAGAGGAGGGACGATGGTGGCGGCTGCGATCTCCGACGGAAAAAAGGCCGACGGCGGTGGAGAAGGCCGGCTATATGGAATCGCCGTCAAAGATGAAGAGCCACTTTCCCCTTCTTTTCTATTCTCTTCTTGTTCAGCTGTTCTTGCTTTTTTTTTTTTTGGTGGCTAAGATTGTTTCTCCAGATTTTTCTATGGCCCAAGAAAATTCTACGCAGCTGTCTCACTCCATATCATTTTTATCCGGTTACAAATATAAATTTTCAGCACTTATTTTTTTGGGATTTTTACAAAAATATAGAGAAAAAAATAAAAATAACAAAAAATCCAATATTTCAATAATTTTTTCATTAATATAATTTTTAAAATTTTTAATATCAAAAATACAACCTATCTTTTCAAAAATATAACTTTTTACTTTGTATTTTCATTTCCCTAATCAAATATCAAGATCTAGAATCTGTTACAAGAATTAAGCCCAGGAAAGCCTTCTCCCTGAAGCCAAGGCTGTATCTCTACTATTCCAACCTGAATATCTCTTTGTTGTTGATCAAAAATCATCTTCTCTTTCAAATTTTGATTTTTAAGTTCCTCTCCAAGAACGTGGTTCTTGTGAAAGCTTTCATCTTTTTTTGTTGTTCTGAGATTTTTATCTCCAGTCTAAATAATTTCATTAAAAAAGAAAATATATATATATATATATGACCTCAAAATTGTTACTCTTTTTTGTGTCCATTAGTATCTGTGGACTTTAAAATACATAATCTTAAGATATTGATGAGTAAAAGATTACCTTTTTATCGACCAAAGCAGATTCTAAAAGAAATTTATTTCTTGGAGAAACAGACACATCTTTAGAATTTGGCTTTGCCTTCAAATTACAGCGACGACCCATAAACAAATAAATAGTTAGATGGAATGTACTTTCTCCTGTGAACAACACAGTGAAATATCTAAATGATCAAATAGAATACCAGGTCATATTGACTTGCGATGCCCTGCTCAAACTCCTCCACGACCTTACTTAGCACTGATTCCACCAACTGATTGCATATCAAAGGCAGGATGATATTTTTTGTCAGAATCAATAGTGAACAACTATAAAATATTAACTGTAAATCTTGATATTTGATTACTATTTATATATCTTCCTGAGGAAGAGCAAATGAGATCAATACATTGACAAAAAATTGTCCAATGAGCTAGTTTATTAGCTTCAAAATATCCAACATTATCGACATTGCTGAATGTTAATTTAGGCAAAAGACATTCATCCACAGCTGCAAGTTATGCAATTTATCCCAGCCCTATCTAGACCACGTTTTTGATGGTATAACTATCAGCATTAAGTGCACAAATTACGAGAACAATAATAATAGGCCAATGAAGAAAAATATAATTTTTTAGAATAATAATAATAGATCAAATAGTATACAAGAACAATCACAACAAATAGAAAGGACATACACAGCATACATCAAATACACAAAGAGCATACAGTAAGTACACACACAATATACATTTATGAATACACAAAGTACACATCAAGTATACACACAGCATATGGCAATTACATACACAGTATACATTTTAATAGCTAGTGCTGCTTTTGTTTAAAATTTTAAAATCATTTATAAAAAAAATTAATTTGATTAAACATAAAACTATTAGTAGATATAATATACACCTAGTATACACATAATATACACTTACTACACACACAGTATATAATAAGTACACGCATAATATACAGTAAATACACGCACATTATCTGCTTCAGAATTCCTTTTTTTTTCTTTTTCCTTCAAGTTACCGAATACATACATGGTAAAATATAACAAGTAATGCACAGGAACTTCAAAAAGCCAACAAAATATTATCAAATGTAGGATCAAATGGGTGTACCAGCAGCGGTCACAATATACACCAAGTACATATGCAATATATATAGAGTACACACATTATATACAACATGTACACACAGTGATACAACTAGTACACATGGTGTATACATCATGTACACACTGTGTATATACCAAGTACACATTGTATATATAACATGTACACATGGTGTATACATAATGTACATACTGTGTATACAGCTAGTACACACGGTATATACAGAAGGTAGACATGGTGTATACATCATGTACACTTGATGTATACAGCAAGCACACACAATTAAAATCATAATTCACAATTAGCAAATGTATACAGTAAAGAAAAATAAAAAAAATAATTATCTTTTATTTTTTGGAGACTTGAGAATCATGACTCGGTATGTGTGCACTGTGTATATACTAGTTATGTACTGTATGTGTAATATGTGTGTACTAGGTGTATACTAGGCATATACAATGTGAGTACTACGTGTCTAATCATGCTTCCTATGCATGGCTTTTTTGTACAATGTCTAATCTTTTTTATATCTAACTTGTATAATTTTATGTTAAAAAATGTTAAACTATTCAATAAAATATGTTGCTAACAAGTAGTTGGAATACATTGTTTTCAGCTGTGATGTAAACAGATGAATTTGGTTATTTGAAGGAGAGCTATCCTTCTGTCATAACAAAATTTCTGCAATACATGTAAAATTTGAGAGCATTCTATCATCACAAGTGGGCTCATGAACGAGAACTTAGATGGTGATATGAATGGAAGGCGGAGTAAAGCAAAAGATACATTAGAAAATAGTAAATTGTTTAGCTTTTGGACCAAAACTAGAGCTTGTTAGGTGTAGACATTTTTGAGGCTGTACTATGCAACCGATTTTAATATCCCAAGAATTAGGAAAATTGATGTTCTTTAAATACGTATGTGGAGAAAGAGAAGACTCCATTTATCTAAACACCCTTTATGATATGATTATGAATCACCAACCTAAAAGATTTTCTGCAAAATCAATGGCAGATAACACCGATCCATAAATCATAGAAGAAAGATCTGTTAAACAAAGGTTCACACATTATGCTTAACAGACATGCCTACAGCAGAGCAATATTATACTTAACAGACATGCCTACAGCATAGCAATATTATACTTAACAGACGTGGAGCCAACAGAGCACATCCAGCAAAAATTATACCTAAACTTCAATTAGCAAGTCTTTCTTGCTTTATGTAGCATGCAGGATTAAAAGTAATCAAGAATTAGCTAGTAACTTAATAAATTTCAGAATTAGCTAATAAAATAATCAACAGAATTAGCTAAAAACAATAAGAAAATAATGAAAAAAAAAAATTTATTATTCTTTTCAATTTTTTTTAAATGTCACTCTTTCAATTTCATCGTTAGCTATCTCCATCAAAATCTATTTAAGAAGTTAATATAGAAGTATTAATTGCCCCACAAATAAAACTGAAGCATATAAAAATTGTTTTGAAATCTATATTTTAAGATTACTATTTTCAACGGAATAAAGAAACAATATCATAACAAATATAATTTGAAGTACAAAGTAAAACACTGCGTGGACATTTACAGCCGAAAAGTGAAAAAAGAAAAATAAAACATCTGCTCTGATATTAAAATCTTCTCATATTTCAGATTTTTTTATAAGCTGTAAATTTTTTTACAAATATGAAGCCAAACAGCATCTCAAGAACAGATACATGACAAACAGACCCAAAAATAGTGAGACAAAAACAAACTCTGTAAAAGAATAGGACAACAGCAACAAATTATCTACAACAGCCCCCAAAATATAAGGGAGCCCATACAAAACTTAAAAACCAGCCAATGGCTCTGTAATCTACTAACTTGACGCTAGTCATTTTGAAGTACAGCAATAGAATAGATTGAATTTTGTCTGCAAGCAAGGCAAGGCAATCTGAACTTATATCAACAGACTAAAGAATCCATATTATCTCGGTGGAGCCAAGTTTCTACTTTTTGTTATTTCCATCTTCTTGTTTAGAAATCCACCTAAATTGATATTGATAACAAAAGCTTTTAGATTATCTTTATACGAATATAGCTAAGAATATTGTCCACACCGGTAGTAAAAAGAGAAAAAATGAGTTAGGTAAGAAGTTAACAATTAAAGTAGGCAGTTAAAGCTTAAAACAGGCCATAAACCCAAAATAGTGTGTGCATATGAATGCCATATGAATTAAAACACTAACCAGGCTTTGATATATGGTTGATTCACGAGTAAGGTCCTTCAAACTTCCAATTATCTTCATCCAAGGATTTAACCTCTTTGTAAAGTGCAGCCATCAGATCACCTTCAGAACTGGAGAGGCAAGAAACAACCAAAGCCAACAACAGTGTGATTCCTCATTTTCTTGCAACAAAGAAAATGTGCAAATACATAGGAATCAAGAAAATGGATTTAATTTCTTCTCCATATGTTGTGCAATGCTACAGTTTATTTCTAATAACAAAGATCTAAAAGAACTTTTACAATTTAGGATTAAGAAATCGATAAGTTAAGAACTGACATAGAATCTTGAGATCATATGTACTGGCATTTTACATATAAAAGAACAATTGAAGTTCTGAATGAAAAATCAAAAGCATGAAAAATTTTAATTAAAAAAGTGACTTTGGTAAATAAATACAGATGATAATGAAGAACTGAGAAAGTGAGAAGGATAAATAAACTCATATGGAGATTAAATTAGCTTCAAACAGTAAAAAGGTTTAAACCCATATAATGAGGATTAGAATCAAAATAATTTCTCAAAGTCAGTGAGAAACTGCAAAAAAATAATGATTGGAAAATTTCAAGCAATTCGCTAAATTTAATTTCAGAAGTATCTACTACGCTAAATTTTGAATTTTCTATTAGAGAGAGAGAGAGAGAGAGAGCAGACCTAGCATGGCCTCTTCCTTGCGATCTTGGATGGAAATGAGATCCGAAGGGAAATGGAAATCTTCCAAAGTGGCATTGCTTCCACCCGCCGCCTCTACTAACAATGGCGGTCGTCGACATTGATGAATAGGCTGGTGACGTACTATTCATTTTGTCTGCTCAGCTAATTTTCCTATAAAATTTTATCGCTTTTTGCTTTTAATCCATAGAAATAGAATAATATTTTGTGTGTTCATTTCTATATTTACAGAAATATAATTGAGAAAGAAATAGCCAATGAGGTGGAAGGAGTAGGGGTGTTCAAAACTCGAGCCTACCCGAACAATCCGTACCGAACAAGAAATTCGGATATGGTTGTTAGGGTCGGGTAGGACTAGGAATTTTGAGTTTGTTCATGATCGGGTTAAACCCGAACAATCCAAAAAATAAATTTTTTCCTTAAAAAATGCAGCGTTTTAATAATCGGGTAAATTCGGATCAGGTTGATCCAACACGAATTTCCTTTAAATAATTTAAAATAAAAGAAAAATAATAATTTTAGAATTAAAAACATAAATTCGGATTGTTCGAGTTATTCGGACGAAATTCGAAATTGTGCGGATTATTTAGATAGGGATTCGAACTATTCATAGGATAGAGTATGATTGAAATGTTCAGGTTATTCGGGTCGGGTTGATCCGAATTCGCCCAATGAACATCCCTTGAAAGGAAAAATAGATCGTCAAAAAATAAATAGGAGAACGAAAATGCTGAAAAGGTAAAAGTAAGGAAAATTTTTATTTTAAATAAAAAAAGTGTATTTTTTAAAATAAAAATAAAAAAATAAGATTTATGAAAAAAATTTAAAAGGGTTATATTATTTGAAAAAAAAAAGTAACAAAGGTGGCATTTGAGGCAATCTTCTCTAATTTTTTTGTTTAATTAAAATTTATAAAATTATAAATTTCATTTAATCCCCGTTGTTAATTTCTTATGTGACTCAATTATTTAGCTAGAATTATTTATTGACTATCTTGTTTATTTCAACGATAAATCAACTCCACCCTTATTCAACTGAAATCTCCTTTTTCAACTTTATTTTCAATTTATAACCTCTATAATGTATTTATATCAGTTAAATTTTGATGATTATCAAAATTTAATGTTGAAAAATGTTATTTTTAACTTGAAAGTTACGGTTAACTGACTCGTAATTTAGAGCATTATAAAACCGAAAGAATCAAAAATTGAACTTTTATACATTATGAAACCAAAATAATGTTGTCGTATCACATTCTGCAATTTCTGAAATAAAGAATTTTCCAATTATATCTACCCATAGTATAAAAGATATTATATTTTAAGAAAGTAAAATCTATAATTTAGTTCTTAAATTTTAACTTTTTTACACATTGAATCCTAATATTTTTAAAACTTTACATTGGATCCCTCAAATTTTACATATTTATATATTGAATCTCTATATTTTCAAAACTACACAGTAGATCTCTAAACTTATATATTATAACATATTAAATCCCATATGGACATTAAAAATAACAGTACTCAGTTAAAATACATGCAATTTTAACAAAATCTGTGTTACACTGTCATTTGTACAATCCATTTTGAACTTAATGTGTTTTCCTTGAAAATTTCAGAAATTCAATATATAGTTTTGAAAGTATAAGGATCGAATATGTAAAATCATTAAAGTATAAGGACTAAAATATGATTTTTTCCTAATAAGAAAGACATTCCACATCTACAGCTTCAGTCATTATTTAAGGATTTTTTTTGAAAATAGGGTTTATTTTGTAAAAAAAAAAGAAATAATGGTTACAGTAAACTTAATTAGAAAATAAAGGTGTTGAAAACTGACATATGTAGATGCGGTATCTGACATTGTGGGACCTGCATATTTGATCGGTTGGGGTGATAAAAACTGGCAGAAAAACATGTCGGTATTCAACTGGTGGGCCTAATCCCCTGCCAAAAATTGGCGATTTAAGTGCCATTATTTGACACTATAGGCCTCTTAGACTGATGGAAACTGGCAATATTGATTGCCAATTTTTGACAGTAATTCAGCCCTCGTTGACCGCTCTTATATTACTAGGCTCCAAAAATTTTTCCTTCCCATTTCCAAACTCATTCCTTCATATTCCCTTTCAAACCCTTTCTCTCAATTTTCTAACTCTATTAATCAAAATTTTTCTAACTCTAATTTTCAAAATTTTTCTCTCATTTACCAAATCATCCTCTCATTTGTAATATATTCATAAAAGAAAATTTTATTTGAGTGTTGTATAGTATAATTTTATTATATTAAGAAAAAAAATTATAAAATATAAATAACTCTTAATATTTATATTTTGTAGCCTAGAGTTAAATATTTAAGTTTTTTTCTTTGATTTAGTTAAATAATTATGTTAATTTTGATATATTTTAAATTCAAGGGTAAAAATAAATAAATAAAGAAGAAGAAGAAGAAGAAGAATAAAATGTGAAAAAGAAGTATATTAGAGTTGAATATCAGTTTACGAAAAAATAGGAGATAGGGATGGAGCCCGCGGGCTGACTAATTTGAAGCCTAATTTGGTTTTAGCATTATTCTAGTTCCATCACATCCTATTCCTATGTCCAAATGCTTATCCATCTCACCCATCCATATTCCATAGGCTATGGATTGAGACGTTTAAGCTCTCCAACCACTATTGTGGCCCCTCCACCTTATTGATTTCTTTTTGAATAAACCCTTCTAAAACCCTCAACAATGAAAATTAATTTTACTATGTTAACTACCAGAAAATGAAGCAAGTTTTCAAATTCTCAAATGCCGCTCACTATGAGCTGCTCTGCCTCCAAAGATCCTCTACAAAATCCTAAACCCTAACCCTTTCCGCTTTCACTCTTTCTAGGTCTCCAACTTACACACTTCCCAGCATGTCGACTTATGCTTTACGCCTTTCTGGCTTCTTTATCAACATTATCGAGCTTTTTGCAAACATGTTTTCTCCTATTGATACTAAAGCTAGGAAGGAGCTAAGTAAAACGGTCTCTATTTTGCCATATGAAGTGATTCGGCATGGTGGAGATTTTGAAAAAGGTTGTTTGGGTTTTGGAGGAGAAAGATGTTTCCTTGCATGGATATATATATATATATATATATATATATATATATATATATATATATATATATATATATATATATATATATATATATATGAAAGTGAGAAAGAGATAATCTTAGTCTTACTTCTTGGACTTGATCGCGGGAAAGTGAACCAAATAGTATTGGCAATGTCACCAGAAAAAGGAATGGATAGAGAGATTTCAATTGTGCACGATTTAAAAAGAAAAAATAAATCAAAAAATCTCTGCAGCTTGACAATGGTGCCAAAAACTTACACCATGCTCAGTAGGTTTCCATCTCAATGTGGGACCCGCCAATCGAATATCGATACGCTTTTTTATAGATTTTTATCACCCTAAACGATTAAATATGCAGGTCCCTAGATATCAGCACACACATATGCCAATTTCCAGCATCCCTATTTCCTAATTAAGTTTATTGTAATCCTTATTTTCTAATTTTTTCAAAATTAACCCCATTTAAAAAATCCTTATTTAAGTTCATGAATAATATTATAATATAAATGATTATGAACTCATATCAAAGTCATAATTGATATGAGTATCCCTTAAAACATGATTTTTAGCAAAAATATTTAGCAATAATAGGAAGGAAAAAATAATGAAATTGAAGAAAAATACTTGAATGGGTATACAACTTTATTCAACCAAGGTTGCTTTTGTGTTGCATAGAATAGAGTTTTTAACAGCTAATGGATTGGCTCAAGATAATCCATTAGAATGAGGGATATTCAATTGGAATTTAAAATTGAAAAAATAAAATTGATTATATATAATAAGAAGATATGATAATAGAGAGGAGGGGTTAGATGTTTTTATCAAATGAGAAAGAAGGGAATTGGGGATTTGGGTAAGCTATTAGGTGTCACAAGCTAACTTTTACAATTTTCCCACAAACTCCATTTTCACCTCCATAATGCCCATCAATGCACATATATCCTTTATAATGTAAAGGTAAAACCTATAATTTTGTCCCTAAACTTTAGCGTTTTTACATATTGAGTCTCTATACTTTTAAAACTACACATTAAGTTCCTGAAATTTTCTAAAAGAATACATTAAGTTCAAAATGGATGGCATAAACAATAATATAACATACGCTATATTAAAGTCATATGTATTTTAACAGAATATTGTTGTTTATAACGTCTATTTAGATTTAATATGTTCTAATAGATAAGTTCAGGGATCCAATGTGCAGTTTTAAAAGTATATGAAACCAATGTGTAAATACGTACAAGTTTAGGGACCCTATAAAGACTACTCTAATATTTTCGATTTCCTATAACCATGTACACTATCTTTCATACCAATAATTTATACTATATTTCATTTGCACAAACATCAAACCATTTTAAGTAATTCACAATCATGTCATTACATTAAAAGAGGCTATAAAAGTGAAAAATTCGTTAATACGTCATAATTACAATAATTATATCATTTACATTGCATTTTACATAGTTCCATATGGGATTTACAATAGCAAAAATAAAATAAAAAGACATCATCTTCATACTTTGACTCTTTCTACTGTTGGTGTTGGCTTTGTTGATGTTGGCCTTATCCTTGCTGAAGAGTCCTAACTTGAGTAGCTACATGGATGAACGCTTATGTTAAGCTATACAGCTTAGTGGAAAATAATAGATATGTGGACAACCACTCAAAATGGTCATTCTCAAGCACATCATATGCAACAATAATAAGATACATTTATATCAATTAGAAACCATAATGTAACTAATTGGGTAAACATTACCATAAATAAGATTCACAATGTAAATTAATCACATATAGCATGTCATTAGTTAGCATTAGACATTTAACATTCATTGTACTATATATCATTTTCTGTGAATACCCACTTAATTCTGTAGGTGTGGATAATGGATACTGTGGATACCGTAGATATCAATCATGTGAATACACGAATGTATCAAACCTGTGGTGTAAGGACTACTCTAGGTCCTCCTATTACCTATCATATATACTATTTTACCTATGATCAAACTATTTGTGCAATCGTCTTGTTAATTCATATTGTTTATACATATACATACATCAATATAAAGTGAGAACTATATCAACAATGCTCTTGGATACATTACATAACTCTTACACTGTTTTTTATATTACATTTTACTTAGCACAATATAAAGATTACAAGGACAAAACAAAACATAACTTCATACTTTGACTACTTCTATCTCTCGTGTTGGCCTAGCGACAACAAATCTTATCTGTTCAAATCAGATCATAACTTCTTATACTTATACGGGTAAACACCCATGCTAAGCTTAAAGCTTAGTAGGAAACATAAATCATGAAGATGACTTCTCACAAGAGTCATTGATAACATACACAAATATGAGCATACAATTAGATATATAATAATAAAATATCCATAGTAGATAATATGTTCATAATATAGCAAATATTATGCATCTTACCCTATCATGCATAGTTATTATATCTTCACTAAAACTCTAATCATCTTGGTTTATCATATGCTTACTTTATTCGATTACTTATTAAAGTACTTATTTAGTATACAAGGTCGTATAAGCTAAATTTACAGTTGAATTCTAAGGGTTCTTCTTAAGTGATTAAGCTTGGATAATTTGTTTTCTAAGCATCTATTCTACTAACGTGATTCCATAACATACAAAGATTCATGTTACTTGGCTATCATTGTCCTATATATCATGTGCATTTATTGATAGTCTTAATTTGTTTAGCGCTATTAAGTCAATCTCGTATTTCTTACCTACTTTTTAGTTTATTAATGCATTAGTATAGTAACTTATGTTTAACTCTTAAAATAACCATACATATATATGCGTGTATATATATTTAAATTATTAGTTCATGTTCGAAAAGTTCATCTTTACAATAATTATTACAATCTTAAATTAAGTGTGTTTCGCATATTAGTTATTCATTATTGGTTATGTAACATGTAACTACAAAGAATATATGCATTCGCAGCATGACTACTAACAATCCACCAAGTAATCATACATATTCATTTATAAATTTACAACCATAAGCAAAAGAAGCATTAGATAATTTCAACACCAAACATGTATAAGATTTCATGGAAAGTGAGATCTAAGTCAAGCAATGAAATATCATATCATCCCTATTAAATTATTGTTCATATCCTTTTATTTATATTCTATATTAAGCTTGCACCTTTTTTTAGGGTGTGGATATGGGTTTAGCCTTTGAGTTCTTCATACAAAATCAATATATATGAGTTTAGTTTCTACTCCAATTGGAATTTCTTAGTTTGATTTACTGTATCTCAAGATATCATCAAAATAGTACAGACTAGTCATTTGAACCCTAGAATAGTTTTTGATAAATTCAAGAGTAGCTTTCATATTTCGGTTTTAAAGCATTCTTAAGCTAAATTTCCATAATATTAACCCATCATAGAATCTTATAATCAATTTATCATATCACCAACTCAAGCATATACAATCAAAATACGAAAAGTTCACACACCTTCTTGATGCACTAACATCCCCTTCTTCAATCTCTATCTCTCTCTTTCTATCTCCTTTTACATTGCTCTTTCCTTCCCTTCTTTCTTCATAGGATAAATCATATATGTAAACATCCATTTAGATCCTTCAATTTAAGTTTTATCGTATACAACAAATAGAAGAAGAAAAGTAAAATTTGTTACCTTGAAATTGCTTAACCCTAAATTGTCTATCTTCACAACCTTCACAATTGAATTTAAGGTATTTTCTTAAGAGGAAATGGCTGATTTTTTTAAGAGAAGAATTGAAGTTTGAGTTCCTTTAAGTGGCCAACCATCATTTCTATAAGTCTCTTGGCTTTTCCTCACTTTTCAAGAGATTTCTAGATAGACCTACATGTCTCCATCTTATTGTTCCTTAAATAATTTACACTTAGCCCCTTCTTTTTTTTCAATTTCTCATTCTTACCCCAATAATTTCTCTTTTGCTTTTCAATTGAGTCCCTCAATTCCATATTTTCTTTCAATTACGCACATATTCAACTTAATATGAAATGATCATTTTTCCCTTACTCTTTTAATTCAATTCCCTTTTGGTCCTTTATTACTCTCTAAGCACTTACCTCTTTGTATCACCTTTCTAATGCATCCTAAACAAATCCAATTCTTACTAGGGTATAAGTTGGGGCCTCATATATGGACCTAAACAGGGATAAACTTTAGATCCAAATGGGGTTAGAATTATGGCAGCTGAATCTATACCCTATAGGCATGCCTATTTATACACAACCAAGCTCTAAATTCAAGCATTAATCCATTTTCACATCTTTCATTCAACAAGTTTAATTTGTTAACTATAACCATTTCAATAGTATAACTATGATCATTAGTGCATATTCTTAAAAATAGAAACATTCATTTAACTATGCATTACTAAATTAGAACACCTTAAATCACATACATTTTTATGTGTTCTAGTATTAGTGTTCCTTTTATAACTTTATTTCCATATGTAATTATGTTCCTCACATATTTGATGTTGCATATTACCTTTAATTTTATGTTTAGAATGCTTTAAAAATATTTGAAAGGTTTAGATAAGTTCGGGAATAATTCGAGACCTAAAAATCAAGTATAAGAGGAAATGTGAGGGATTCACGATGGCAACAGTTTCGTTGTGACCGTGAGATAGGTGTAAATTCGATTCTAGAAGGGGCTCACGATGGCAACCAATTGGTTATAACCGTGAGGTACCATTCTGCTCCAAAAATCCTAAAGATAGATCTTCATATTTAACTTGTATACTATTTTAGACCTATCAAACGATTTTTTCAGGCAAAAATATCTTTATAATTTATGTTTCTAGTTTCTAAAACATCCAAAATCATTCCATTTGAGCAAGTAAATCTCTAGATATTCATTAAATAATATAGACTGCTCCCAGTGATAGGATAGCAAAGATAGCCAAGGTTTAAGCTAAATTTTGACTAAATTATAGCAAGATTTAGAATTTGGCTTCTTCATATGAAATCTAGGTCTATGAGTCTAGTTTCAAACCCAACTAGAATCATCTAATTTGCAGCTCTATAATTCCAATTATAGTCAAAATAGTGTGACTAGGTCAAGTGAATCCTAGGTTACATTTTTGCTATCTCAAGAAAGCTCTCATAAATTCGGCTCTTATGCACCAGATAATCCTATATCCATGTTTTCCTCTTAAAAACACATCTAACACAATCTCATGATGCAATATTCAAACACAAATACATACACAAAATGTACAGTTCCTATACCTCTTTGGCAAACCCTTCTTCAAGCCTTTGCTCCTTCCTTCTCCTTGCCTTTAGTGCTCTCTACATAATAAAATTGCAGATTATCATGCTTGAAGATTCATATACTCCCTCAATTAATTGTGTAATTACAAGAAGTAAGAGTAGAAGAGAAAAGAGGAAAGAGCTATTACCTTTGAAAGAGGCTAAACACTAAACTCTCTCTCTCTTTCTTCACTAAGCTAAAGTTGAAATCTAGGGTTTGTTTAGGGGTTAATTAGGGAGAAATTGGCTACCCTCTTTTGTTCTTTTAGGATGGTTGGCCATTCTATCCCTTAAATTGTGACACCCTATGATAGATCCTATTTCCCTATATATATATATATATATATATATATATATATATATATATATATATATATATATATATATATATATATATATAATTAAATATATTATTGTTTTTCCTTTAAATTAGTTAATTCCTACTTCAAATTAAATTTTTAATATTCAATTGATAAAATTTTCGGCAGCATGATGACTTAAAAATCATGCTACCCAAACCTGTAATTCATAAAATTAACACTTCCAAATAGTTTCCTCCTCCTCCTCCAAAACTTCATTCATATACATAGCACTTCTAAATTTCAATTCCCAACTCAATCATAAGTCACACCTATATATATATATATATATATATATATATATATATATATATATATATATATATATATATATATATATATTACATGCATCAACTACCAAATGTCACTAAATTTTAAAGTCAACATTATATTACATGCCATACATTAATCTAATTTACATATTCTATCACATTTCTCATACAAAAATTTCCATAACCAAAATCCCAACAACTTCAATATGTACATGTCATTAATTTTTTCTTAGCTGGATCTTCAATCCTGTTTCCTGCGCACAGTCAAAATAAAACCACTCGCTAAGCAACGTTGTTGCTTAGTGATGAATGCATTTACATAAAATCTAACGTGAATATTTTATTTACTTAATTTAATTATAGTTAAGTTTTATCCTTATCAATTTCTTTTTTTAAATTAGTTTCAAATTTATCCTTTTTATATCATAATTTACTTTCAATTACTTTAATAATTACTTTTCTTACTTAATTTCACTTATTTACATAATTAGGAAAAAATTTCACTCAAGACCCTAAAATTTGACTTTTCTTCAATTTTGACCAAATTGATCTAAATTTTAATTCGTTTGATTACCTTTGACTTTTAATTTAACTTAAGTGCATAAATTATATTTTAGTTCCTCTAATCATTTTCAAGGTGGCAAATTACAGTTTGATCCCTAAACTAAATTTTATTTACGATTTTACCCCTACTTTACCACTTAATCACATTTTTTTATTTTTATTTCTCATTTATTTATATTTTTAAATATTTTTAATGCTGTAATTACTGTTTTATCCTTGTTTACATGATAATTTAAGATTTTTCCCCTAGGAGTCATCAATGAAAATCCTCAAACCGGATAAGCGGGATGAGAATTTCAATCATCACAATATACTGGAGTGACCTCACAACAGAGGATATGATACAGTTCTCCAGCATACTATGATATCAGTGTACGAGTACTGGAGTGACCGCACAACATGAAATACGATATAGTTCTCCAGCATACTATAATATCAGTGTACAAGTACTAGAGTGACCGCACAACACAAAGTACAATACAATTCTCCAGCATATTATAATATTAGTGTACAAGTATTGGAGTGACCGCACAACACGGGATACGATACAGTTCTCCAGCATACCATATAATGAGCCAGGTAATCAATATAATCACATTTTTCAATACAATTCTAGTAAATTCACAAGAATATCGCAGTGTATATGTCCCTATGGCTAGCCATTCTATCTTGAGATCCTGGATTACCTATTATACACTAAAGGCAATAATAATATTCGCATTATACCATATTTTTAAACTATTATTTCTTATAATTACATTGTATTAACATCATTAGGACTTAATTTACATCAATACAAGCCTGTCAATTATGAATTTCATGTTAGTGTAAGCACTAGCCCCAATACATTGTTATAAAGCATTTAACTTAATAAATGGACATTTGTTTTATCTATTGTATTACTGTGCATATCAATTGATAGAACTATCCAAGAATATTGTTTCAGTTTAAGTTATCATGTGTGAGGAACATGGTTGTAAGACCTTAAAACAATAGAGACTTCATTCTGAATATCCCTAATCAATCATTGTTATGGGAATAACAAATGAATTAAGGCTAGTATGCTCTCTCTGATAAGTTGAATTATGTCTTACGGATCATAAGGACAAAAGTGTCAATCAGATATCATAGATACATGTTTAGAACATGGTATCTGGATTCAATCCATTCATGAGAATACTATATGGTATAAGTCATAAGTGTTTCTCATATGCAAGTTTTGCATCGAAGTTGTTAGACCTAAAATCTCTATGAAATTCTTTATGAATTATTGTGTACTTTGACATACACCTAACGTACTCGTAACAAGGTGACAAGCATGGGTATGCTTGGGTATGCACTGATCCATGTTAGAGAGCATGAGAGAATTGAAGGGATTACCCCTCTCGATAAGAGAGAAAATATCACCAGCCAGTTGATCAGTGAACTGAGAAGTGCATAGCCATACCGAGATGAAATAATGAGTAATCATTATTTATCTAAGAGTTTAGTGTCACTGGAATATCAAGAAATGAATTAATATATATAAGGATGACTAATTCCATGCCTTATATTAATTCTGATATTTAAGGGTAAGGGATTATGCAAAATTGCATTAGGTCACTAAATGCCATTTGCATTTTCATTTAATTTGAAATGCTATAATATCTTGCTAGAGAATATATATAGCCTTTGAATTAATTCATTAATTCATTGCTAATATTAAATGGACCTATAGGATCGCACACAAAACATTGGGCTTAAAATATTTAAATAGAATATTGGGCATTAATTTGGGCTTTTATTTAAAGTCAAATTAATGTATGCAATAGGTATTAAAATTGCTATTCGACTTTGGTCCATGAGAGAGATAAATTCAGCCCACAAGGATTAATTTCAATTAATTAATTATCTTGAATTAATTATGTTAATTGAGTATTAAAGCCTAATAGCATTTGAATAAAAAAAACTTAAATAGGAGAGATATTGGCCGAAATTCAAAGATAAATTCAATGTGAATTTCGGCACATGTATATATCCTAATTAAGTGATGGTTTTGATTAAATGTCTTATGTTTATTTCAAATTAATTTGAATTTAAAATTTAAAAGAGTTTGAATTAATATATATCACTTGATTTTAGGAAGTGATGGAGACTGAATTTACTATCTTTAGTTAGTAAATTTCGGAATTAACACTTCAAAACAAATGATATATATTTGTGAACTAAAGAAAAAAAAACCCTAGGCGTGATTTTCTCTCTCTCACATTCTTGGCCGAAACACACAAGGGGAAAGGATTCTTTCTTGGTCTCTTGTGTTCTTGGGCAGTAATAGCAACCTAAAGGAAGAGCAAGATCAAATCTTGTAGCTTCAATCCACTACCATTGCCAATTATTTACACATAGAGCTAGCACTCTCAATTTTAAGCCTTCATTGCAATTGTGTGTGTGAACATAGAGAGGAGCGGCGTAAAGGCTGTTTCTTTGGCATTGGTGATCAAGACCTGAAGCATATAAGTTCATCCTATTTGCTGGTCATCATCAAAATCAAGATTTAAAGTGCATCTAAGATTGTAAGTTTTAAAACCCTAAAATTACATGTTTTCGATTCTTGTTTATGAATTGTGTGGTATGTATGATCAATTTTATTATTTTTCCACTGCGTGATCATCATATATATGTCATGTCCTATTCCATCATTTCATACACATAGATCTAATACCATGAGAAAATAATTAAATTATGCCTTTATCTACACATGGACCATTTGACCACTCAATGAATTTATACATTCATTATGTTTTATTTTCCAATTTCATATCACACATAGTATAAAATCCATTTGATCATGAATAAAATAAAATATACCATATTTATATTAAAATTCTTAAGTTTCACTAACTTTTATCATTATGTATATTTTGTCATAATTATGTACACTTGTTATTTTTCATTCTAATCCATTTTATTATCTTCCTTATGCATTTTATTATCTAATTACAACTAAATACTTTATTAAGCATCAAATTCCTTTAGGTTATTTTGGGGTACATCATTCGCCCACTTAGAATTTCTTCACTTTAAATTTAATTTTCTCCCTATTTCAAGTTCCCTATGACTCATTTTATCATTATATCATATTATATTAATTTATTTCATAACTTCATGCAAATGGGTATAGTAACATAATGTAGAAATTGTGAGAAATTCAACTAAAATGGTGACATTTAATATAAATTGTATCCACTAACCTCTATTGAGCTTGAAATACTCCTATTCTTTCTTTTCCTTTCCTTTACTCTTCTTGCTTTTTTCTTTCTCTTGTTTTTTCCCTTTTGGCCGAAAATGGAAGGTAGATTTTTGTGAGTTTAAAATATGATTTTAAGCAATTAAAAGTTACCACAATACTCTCTTAGTCAAAATTTACATGCTCATATAATATTCCCAATTAATTCCACTTAAAACTTATGAAATCCCTAAATTAGGTAAAGTTTCTCTTACCTTAATCTTTTGATTTCTTGACTTTTTCTTGATGTAAATCTCTTTTTAGGCTAAAGAGGAAGTCATTAAGTGCCTAAATATAGAATTTAAGCTTTGGATTTAGAGAGAGAGCTTGTATGAAACAAAAAATAGAGGAGAGAAAAGCGAATGTTAATCTCGGGTTTGGGTGAAGAAATAAGGGAAAAATCTGTAATTTTTGAATGATTTTCAGCTATTTTACACTCTTTCACTGTAACACCCTAATCCACTAACCATGGATAATCATCAATCATCATCATAAACCTAGTAAAGATCAGGCATAAATAATAATAAATAATAATACAGGCCATAATTATATGCCATAATAAATTAAATCAACTTATAAATAAGAAGACCTAACATAAATGGCCAAAAGTACATAATGAAATCCTCAAAGGCAACCACAATATGCCAGATCTTCTCTTCATTGGTTGTCTAGCCACTATAGCTATCGATCCATTAGATCTTATCCTGAAATCTACACGGATAAATAAACCCATGCTAATCTATAAAGCTTAGTGGGGAAACAAAACTCTAAAGATAATCCTCTTACAATTATATCTTATCTTACACAAAATCCACTATAACATAAGAGATCATATATATATATATATATATATATATATATATATATATATATATATATATATATGAATCATTTCTTAATGGGCACTTCACTAAATACTTGGCACTTCACTATTATCATAATCAATAAATACCCTGTTATCATAATCTAGAATATTGCTTAACTTATCTTGTTCCTAAATACTTGGCACTTCACTATCATCATATAATATCTTTTTAATTTAACTAGCCTAGTTCATGCACCTTATAGTCCTCTTATTCATGAGTCTAGACATCATAGCTATTAATAGTACAAAACTTTAACTTATTGCCTTAAATCTCATTGTTCACATATTATAGGCATTCGACGTTAATTCATAGCATAAGGGCGTACTTAAGTCATATAGCATCTACAAGTAATCTTGGTAGGCATGATCACTTCACATATATCATACAATTCCCATATTAGATTCGCAATCTTTATACCCTTAATGTTATCTTAGCATGGTAACTGAATTCTCTTACAACATCATTTTAAGTTATGCATTGCACTTGGTTAGATCAATGTTATCATTATGCATCCATATGTGTAAATATTTATTTGTATATAATAGACTAACGGAGTTGCATGAGATCATAAAGAACAAGCATTACATGTCATGATTATCATAAAAAGTCTCCATGTCACATGTATGCATTTCATAAAACAAAGTACATGAAACTTAGTGTACATGTTACAGTCCATATAACTTCTCGTACAATATTGTATGCTTTAGGGTTCATATATTCTCCGTGGAAAACCATCGGTGGAGATCAACTCACACCGGCACTCACAGGAAAATCTTTCTCAATAATATGGGACATCTCAATCATGTAATACGAAACATGACATTTCATTTCACAAAAACAGTTTATAGTTGAAAGGAATTTAAGACAATCAAAATAATAGGTCATTCATCATGCTTACATTTCATAAGTGGGGAAATTAATACATGTTTTACTTTATCTTGTGTACATATTATCATCTTTAATATCCTGCCTAAGTACCAATTCAAAGGGTGGATAACGGGAGCAATAAATACCCCGAAGTTATCAAACTATGGATATCCAAAGATATCAAACAATGGATCTAACCAGGGTCAAACAATGGTTCCTTCAGGCTTACTGCATCCCATTACCATACCAGAATGGAAGTGGGAACGAATCACTATGGATTTTGTGTCGGGGTTACCACTTACCAAAAAGCAACATGATTCCATTTGGGTGATAGTTGACATAATGACCAAATCAGCTCATTTTCTTTCTATGAGATCAGATTTTCCTTTATCCAGACTTGCAAAAATCTATATAAATGAGATTGTGAGACTCCATAGTGTGTCCATTTCTATAATTTCAGACAGGGATCCACGATTCACCTTCAAATTTTGGCAAAAGCTTCAGGAAGCATTGGGAACCCTCCTGGACTATAGCACTCTTTCCATCCACAAATAGATGGCCAGTCTGGGCGGGTAATACAGATATTGGAGGATATGCTGTGATGTTGTGTTTTAGAATTCGGGGGTAGTTGGGATAAGTATCTACCACTTGCAGAGTTCGCTTACAACAACAACAACTATCAATCTAGTATTAAAATGGCTCCATATGAAGCGTTGTATGGGAGGAAGTGCAGAACACCCCTATGCTGGATAGAATTAACGAAAAGAAGATTGGTAGGGCCAGATTTGATCAAGGAAACTGAAGAGAAGGTGAAGTTAATTCGAGATAACTTAAAAGCAGCTACAGACCAACAAAAATCATATGCAGATCTGAAGAGAAATGACATAGAGTTTAATATGGGAGACAAGGCATTTCTGAAAGTCTCTCCTTGGCGGAAAGTTCTTCGATTTGGTAAGAAAGGTAAGCTTAGTCCTAGATTCATTGGTCCTTATGAAGTAATACAATGTGTGGGACCAGTGGCTTACAGATTAAAGCTGCCATTAGAGTTAGAAAGGATCCATGATGTATTTCATGTCTCAATGCTACGAAGATATTATTCAGATCCTTCCCATGTCATTACATTGAAGGAACTTCAGTTAAGGTCTGATTTATCATATGATGAAGAATCGATACGGATTTTAGCTTGGGAAATCAAACAATTGAGAAATAAACAAATCCCCTTGGTCAAAATACTTTGGACGCGCCATAATGTAGAGGAGGCTACGTGGGAGCCTGAAGAAGCCATGAGACAGCAATATCCTCACCTATTCAGCTCAGGTAAATTTCGAGGATGAAATTTTATTTAGAGGGGGAGTACTATAACGCCCCAAAATATTTACAATTCCCATGCATGACATGTGTAAAGTGTGAATAGTTAACCTAGATCGAGTTTTGGAGTAATTAGAGTTGAGTAGAACAGGAAATTTAAAAAGGAATGTATAGTTAATCGTGCCCGAGCCGAGAAACTCGAGGATGGGCGACTAGATGGGAAGTATGAATTTAATCTAAAATATGAAAGTATATGTTAAATGGAGTACGGTGGTACAATTTGAGTGAAAACTGAGGTCAAATAGGCCTCCAAAAGGGTAAACAAAGAAAAATTTTCTGAGTCGACGTAGGTTCGACTAAAAATTTTGACTGAATTTTTGGAGACCTTAGAGATCTCCGATTGACTTCATATTTTATATACATGTTATAAATAGTGTAGTGACACTCAAAGAACTAGAAAATAGCAATTATGGTAAATCTGTAATTTCTGATCTCGAGCGGGCTACACAAGCCATCAAAGCTAAAAGTATATTGAAACAAAGTTGGAATGAGCTAAAATTTTTACCATATATTCTTGAATATGTTATGACACTCTAGGTAAAATTTTAGAGCATTCTGACTTCCAGATCAAAAGCTCGATTTTCGAGGTGAAAAATCGAAATTGGGTCATTTAAGGGGTCAAAATTTAGGGGAATTGGCTGATGGTAAATGGTTATTAAGTGAATTCTAAATTTTACATGTCATGATTACCAGAAAAAAGTCTCCATGTCACATGTATGCATTTCATAAAACAAAGTACATGAAACTTAGTGTACATGTTACAGTCCATATAACTTCTAGTACAATATTGTACAATTTAGGGTCCATATATTCTCCATGAAATCCCATCGGTGGAGATCAACTCACACCCTCACTCACATGGGAACCTTCCTCAATAATGTGGGACATCTCAATCATGTAATATGAAACATGACATTTCATTTCATGAAAACAGTTTAAAATCGAAAGGAATTTAAGACAATCAAACTAATAGATCATTAATCATGTTTACATTTCATAAGTGGGGCAATTAATGCATGTTTTACTTTATCTTGTGTAAATATTATCATCTTTAATAGCCTACCTAAGTACTAGTTCAAAGGGTGGATAACGAGAGCAATGGATACCCGAAGGTATCAAACTATGGATATCCGAAGATATCAAACAATGAATCCAACCAGGGCCAAATAATGATTCTAGCAAGGAACAAACTATGGATCCAAAAGGGCCGAATGATGGTTCCATTAAGGAATAAGATCCAAATAGGATTAACTATGGTAGCTGCGACTATATCCCTCTAGGTATGCCTATCTAATTCACAACTGAACTAAGATCTGCAGGCTTAACCACTTTAAGAACATCTTTAATTTAATATATTCTGGTTTACTTCGTACATTATTAGCTTAAAGCCACATTTCATAAAAGAATGTATATCATTCTTATCATACCTCCATGTTGAGCCCTAGGCTCCATTGCACGTAGATGCCGTCATATGATCACATAATTGCATGGAAATTCATTCATCCATATAATAGTAGTTGCATGAATATGTAAACAACAATATAGCATGATCTTTCATAATTAGCATTATGTATGTCGACACACTCATATGTGTGTGTGTGTGTGTATGCAGTTTAATCATGGCAATACATGCTTTCATTACTTATACTAGTTCACATAATGTGCCAAACTGCTCATCATAGCATGGTTGAATCAATTATAAACATTGACTTACATAACTCATTGATAATTCTCAATGACGTATCTTGTTGCAATTTACCATGAGCAGCTTTCACACATCATCAAACTCACATCAAAACATAATTATTTTAAGCAATACTCATGCATTTATAATCCATATAGTAGTAATATGTGTAGGTTCTCTTACAACTTAAAGGTTAACACTTTTTCATGTTTAATCCCTTGATTCACTTCAATGGTTTATTAGATTATAGACAACAAGTTATATACTTTAACATAATCATATATATATATATATATATTTCAATCTTCTTACTTGTATTTTATACTCAGGTAAGTTATCTGAGCTTATTTCATCTTAGTCGTTAGGACACTACGGACAATCATGTGCTAATCGTAATATATTATAGGCATGAGCAAACAGGTGAGTAGGTTATTACACATTACAGCTAATCATTAATTCTTCTTGTGACCTTGGGTGCAATCAAGCTTTTACGGTTTCGTAATTAAGAATAAAAAGTGTTGTCCCATTTCTATTAGCTGGGATATGTAACCTTGCAACCATACTCTTATTATCACTAGGTTGTATCATAGTATTTTAGACAGAACCATTTATTAACCTAATGCGTACCTTATACCAACTTTATAGGCCACTTTAAATATCATACATTCAAGTTTACTCTGTTGCTGTAATGCCCCGAGTTATAAAGACCCAAATAGTATGGTTGGATCGATCCGATTTTAGAAACGATCCAATAAAATAAATGGTTAAAAATAAGAACAATAATAATAATATTGATAATACTAATAAATAAAATAAAGTAATTAAATTAGTTGGGAATAATAAGAATAAGTGAGGTTCAATTCTAGGGGTCTCTAGAATTATCGGGTAGAAAAAAAAAGAAACAGAAATAAAAAGGAAAAAAAAGGGAGGAGGAAGGAGGATCGAGGAAGGAGGGGAAGCTCGGAGAGGAGTGAGGGTGCCGACTCCCGCCGTCTGAGGCGTCGCGCCACTCGTCATCGGTGGCCGCTCCGTCACCGTAGCTCCTTGAGAGCTTGTCCCGCCATTAATCACGGTTTTTCATCTCCTTTCTTCCCTCACCGCACCTCCTCCCTTTTTCTCCGACGACCGGTGCTAGTAACCGATCACGCGCAACTCCAACGAGCTCTTCTTGATGAGGCGATCGTGACAGTGGTCGCCGCTCCTCTCCACTCACCGTCAACAAGGAGATCGGAGGGAGTAGGAGCCGGCAGTTCTAAGGCGATTTCCAGCCAAGCCATGCCACCTTCAAGCACTTAACCACTGGCGATCGAACCCCGAGGTTCTAGCCTCCATGGCGGCGGCATCGAAGCATCATCGGTGAAGCTCCGGTGAGGGTCCGACGATGCTCTGGTGACGGTATGGTGAGTACAAAATGGACAGAATGATGGAAAAAAATATGCACAAAATTTGAAAGAAAGAGGTATGTGACTAAAACAATTTGTTAAGATTTGGTTTAAATTCCCTTAAAAATTGGTTTATTGTTACTCTTTTATCAATAAATTGTTTTTGCTTTAGGATCTAAGTTGTTTTTTTTAGAGGAATAATTGGTATTATTGTCTTAATCCTCCTACCTTACCAAATTTGAGATGGAATTACTTGTCAGATGTTATAAATTGTGGTTGCAATTGTTAATTTTTATGAGTTCACATTTTAGGAAATGAATTTTAATACAAAGTATATTATTGTGTAATTGTCTTTGAACTGTTAAAAGATACGTGACAAATCAAAGTCTTAGATAAACCTATTTAATCTTGCAATGGAACTCATCATGCAGTAAACTATATGTTTGTCTGAAGTTATTTTAGATTATACAGAATGGTTGTAAATGTTAGGAAGGAGTGTGAATTATTACAAATGCCGAGACATTTGATATTTAACCAAAGAATGGATCTTGTGTTCTTAGTATTAAATTATAAGTTGAAAGTTATCTTTTTATCTATATATATCTATATGGGATGACAAGGCTGGTTATAAGCACATTGAATTTTATACTTGATGTACAGAGACTTACTTAATATTTGACGATACTCATATTTAAAAAACTTAATTAAATATCTTTAAAGGATGAGTTAAAATGGAATTTAAAGGTAAAAAAATTAAGTTAGTTAGCTTGGTGTCTTAATATCTATATTATAAGATTTAATCAGCTGGATTTTCCTTTTGGTGGAAATAGTTTATAATACTTATCTGATTTAGATGTGAAATTTAAACAGATATTAATTCTCTAACTACAAGAATATATGTTTGAAAGAAAATAGATTTCGGTTGGTGATTAAAGAGTTATGGGTGCCCATGTGGTGGGTTATATGCTTGTGATTATATGCATAATTTGGATTCTTTTCGAGTTAATTAATATGTCTAAAATGAAAAACATAAATCCTATTAACTGAAGTGTCAATTAACAGTAATATGCTTGTGATAATGAAAGAGGACAATATTGATTAGTGCTCCGACATGATCTCTAAAGCAGACATGTGGAGGCACTGAGGGGTCGGCATGATCTCTAAAGCAGACATGTGACGCCCAAAGAGGACAATATTGATTAGTGCTCCGGCATTATCTCCAAAGTAGACATGTGGAGGCACTGGAAGACGCATTTTAGGGGCTCCAACATGGTCTCCAAAGCAGACATGTGGGGTACCTCAAAAACAAAACCGTGCATCGCCTAGCTCCGGCACGATCTCAAAAGCAGACGTGTGGAGTGACAGGTGGCAAAGCGGACAAATTCCACTAGCGACAGCGATCCGGACTGTTACAATTATATATATATATATATATATATATATATAAGTATGTGCGTGTATATAACTGATTGTGAATGTTTTAAGATTTGTTGGTTGTGACCGTCTGATTTTAATCAGCAAATAAATTAAGTAAATAAAGAGTTGATTTTGGAAATATCAATTTATTAATAACATTTTCACCTTGAGCAGATAATTTTTGTTACCGATTTAATTTTAAATAAGCTATATGTAATTGAGTATATTTTTAAAGAGCTTGTTTATTTTAATTACATATGAAGCTTCCGCATTGATTCTTGTGTAAGTATTCATTTTGAATTTTGAATCTTATGACTATTAGACGTACATTATATATTGTTGTATGTGATTAATTTGAATTACGATTAATTACAACTAATGATGATTGGTATTGAATATATATATATATTTGTATTGTGATTAATTGTGTGTTACACAATCTGGAGTAGTACGGTGTAATTAGGGATGTGTATAATACAGATATGTATCTATAAGTGTTTGAAAAGTGACAAGCAATATTCTTGCCTAAACCAAATTTAATGGTTACTTGTTTAAAGTACTATATTGAGTCTTGGGCTTGGAGAACTACGTGGTTCTGATTCCCTAAATGGGATACGTAGGAAGCTTGAGAATTAATATCTCAAGTCCGAACCAAATTATGTTCATATGATTATGCGCATTTTAATAGGTACATTGAATCCTGGTGACGAAATTCTTATTTATATAATAGTGTATATAAGTAAATGTTTATAATTATGGTGAACTAAGTTTTTATGTTGAAGCCAATTATATAAATTGTGTTAATGTAACATGTATATAAAGAAATTTTTAATACGTGTATAAACCATGTAATGGATTATAAAAATTTGTTGTAAATGGGCATTTATTTAAATATTATATGAATTCAGTGAGTTGCGTGAATGAGCTTTATATGAACTATACTTGAGCGGTTGTGATTGTGTTGAGATGAAATTATAGAAGTGTTGTGTTGTTGATTAAAGTTCTTGAGTTGGAGGAATGATATTGGGAGTGTAAAATTAAGTTTTTGCACGTTTGGGTAGCATGAATTTTAAGCTATCATGCTGTCGAAATTTTATTTAATTGCATAGTAAAATTAATAGTGTTTGAAGTGACAAGTAATTGAGATTCTGAAAGTAGTTATATAATCTTAGAAATGCTTTATGTTCTCTTTTTCATAGGAAATAGCCATTAACAAGGGGAGATTCTGTTGAAATTTGGATAGAATAAATAATAAGTTAATAAATTTTTTTTTAAAATTTAGACAAACCTTAGAGTTGATCCCCTCAAAGAGATTCAAACTCGGGTGTGACATCCGGTATCCAGGTCTTTTAACTGACCGGGTATAGGGTGTTACAGTTGCCTCACATTCTCGTTAGTTTAATGCTCATTAGGCCTTAAATTACATTTTTACAACATACTCATGTTAGCATTGCCATGGTCAAGTCCCTCTAATTAAGACTTCAAGTGGTCTCCATATCACAACTTTATAGGTTTATTGTTCTAAAGCTTTTCACTTTGCTATGTGTGTGTGTGTGTGTGTTTAGAGAGAGAGAGAGTTCTTTCCAATTAAGTGCTCATGTTATTCACTTTACAGGTGACTTCGGGTATCTCACAGCTTAATTCAGTCTTCTTCCCCTTATAATAACATTTATGTCTTTTAATTTCTATAATGCTTCATCTCCTACTCCTGCCTTTCTAAACCATATCTTTATAAAATTTAGCGCTAAAGAGAGACTTTCATAATCTATTACTCCAACAGTATCAAGTAACATAACAGCCTTCACTTAATAACCATTTATCATCAGCCAATTCCCCTCAATTCTTGCTCTCTTAATAATCTTATGGACCATATAGTATTGTGTTCAACATCCAGAACATGACTTATCATTTGGGTGAGAATATACTCAAATGAGTGAGTGAAAGAAGTATATATGGCCATGCAGTGGAGGAAAGGAAAAGCATGCTTGGCCATGCAAGGGAGGAAGAAACCATAAGTGGTCGGCATCCAAGTAAATAAAAGCATGAGTGGCCATGCATTTTACTCTCCTAAATTTTCATTTCTTACAATTTAACCCAAAGACTTCTAATTTAATTTCAATTACATACTTCCTTAAAATTACAATTTATCCATACTTAAATACATATATGCTAAAATTACCAAAATACCCCAATTAGGACTCAACCTCGATAATTGCGAAATAATTCAATTTCGCCTTAATTAAGGAAAATCCTCATTAATTAACAATAATCCGATTAGGGCCAAAATTGGATCCTTACATTCACTTTGTCTTTTAGTGGGTAAAAGGAATTGTCAAGATTAATTTCCTAACTATTAAATCTAATGGCTTTAAATTAAGCCACATGTCACCAAATTCTCGATCTCTACACATTCATTTATTTATATTTGCTTGTACTTGATTATAACTACCTATTAATGATTCTCATATTCTCATATGTTCAAAATTTCCTAATTAGGCCCTTTAATTAATTCGGTCTCGATTTTGCTCCCTGAATATTAAATTTTCATTTTCCAAGTTAGAATGGCCTGAAATTTTTTTTTCGCGTTTCATATTATATTCAAGAACATATAGTTAAAATTTTAGCCCAATTCAACATTATTTCGATATACTTTTGGTTTCGGTGGCCTGAGCTGCTAGTCCAAAATATAAAATTTTGAAAATGTCTGAACACACATTTTTCACTTATAATTGGTCAATTAGGTTATTACCAATATATTTATGAAATCAAAATAATTTTCGGAGGTCTGTACACTAATTCAAAATCCGATCAAACTTTCAATCAATCATTTTTACGGTACCGAGTAAAAATTTCTCTGTCCCCATTTAAGGATCAAGCTAAGCTTTTTTTTCGTTCAAATTGTACCATTAGACTCCGTTTAACACATATTTTCATAAACTACTCTGAAGTCAAATTATCCGTTGGGTCATCCATCCTCGGATTATCTTGGCCCAAGCACATTTAACCTTTATACTTTTTTTCCCAATTTTCTTATCTTATTCAACTTTAATTGTCTCGAAATTTATTCTAAATGATTATTTATGCTCTATATCACACCATGCATGATAAATGAAAATTTGGTATGTTACATAAATCCTCAAAATTTTTGAAATTCTCAAGAATTCTCTAGGAAAGCTAGGTGTTCTTTCCCATTGGTCCATTTGTCAATCTTAAGGAAATTGCACTTCGCTCCCTTAACTCCTTTAATTTCTTATTCTAACCCCAAATCTTTCTCTCTTTCCTTTCAATTGAAACCCTAAATTACACTTCTCCTAATTAGATTTATGTAGGACTTCATGTACAATGACCAATTTACCCCTTTTCTTTTAAAATAATTACCACTAGGTCCCTACCTATTTTACATCATCAACAAGCATGCATTAATAGGTTTATTGAGTAATCTCTCTTACCTCCATCTAGAGCATAAGTAGGGGTTTCAAAGATCCAATATATAGTTTTGAAAATATATAGATTCAATGTGTAAAAACGTTAAAATTTAGGAACTAAATTATGAATTTTTCCTAATATAAAATAACAGTAAAGTAGTCCTTATAAGCATTTTTTTCACACAAATATAATTAATAATTAGGATACGTTACCAATATATTTCATAACATCCTACAGAGAATTTATATCAGCTGAACCAAATCCGAAATTGGTTAAAATAATACACTCCCAAACCAAATTAGAATCTCACAATCCCTAAAAACATCAAATAAAATATAACAACTATGGAGACCCTAAATCTAAAATTAATTAATTAATACAATCGAGACATCCAAACAACGAAATTACAAACATACCCTACTACTATTCATTAAATTATTGGTATCAAATAAACACTCATCATTTAAATATTAAAATTTTAAGCTGAAGACATCATATTGCTATGATCATGTGCCTTGAGGTCTTCGAACAGGGTGAATCGTTCCTAATCTATCATTGTCTTCCTTTTCCTGTGCTTTTAAATTTTTTTCTTTACACCACTTCAACAACCTTTATGACCGAAAATGATGTTTTTGTTCCCTCTTCTATTATGCTTTTCTTCCCTTAGATTTCAAAAAAGTTCTTTTTTTTTATTATTTTGTTCCTAAATTGTTGAGCGAGGAAATTTCCTGCCCTTAGTCTTAAACTATATTTCTATGAGAAGAAGAGAACATGAGATTGAGAGAGATACCGATTTTACAGAGCGACAAAGATCAAAGAGAGAAAGAGAGGGCAGAGAAATATTGAAGAGAGTAAAAATCTATTTTTTTACTTTTTTAACTTGGTGCCACGTGGTATCAATTATGTGGCTTACGTGGCAAATCCAATGATATAGACAGGTGCATGGCCATGAAATACACATGTCATTCGCTGGATTATCCATTTTCTAATTTTTTATAGTTTTTTTATTATAAAATAATAATTAAATTATTTTTCGTTACGAAATAATAATAGAAAATCATTCTTCCCAACTCTTTTTTTACTTTTTTTTTTAACATACTTAATTTAGCTTTTCTCAAGTTTAAGTCAAACACTTGAGAAAAGGCTTGCTAGCTTTGCAAGTGGCTAGAGCTTGTGTGAAAATTGTAAAAGTTGGGCCGTGACACCTAAAAAATTACCCAATTCCTATCTTTTTTCTCTCTCAATAATAACATCCAGCCCCTCCTTTCAATTATTATGTCTTCATATTATAGATAATCAATTTCTTTTTTTAAAATTCCAATTGAATATCCCTTGTTCTAATGGATTATTTCGAACCACTCCATTAGCTGTTAAAAATTCTCTTACATGCAACACAAAAGCAGCCTTGGGTGAAGAAAGTGATATACCCATTCATGTATTTCTCTTCAATTTCATTATTTTTGTCCTCCTATTATTTCTAGAAATCATATTTTAAAGAATACACATATCTAGATGTAGCAAATGGACGAATTGAATGAATTTTGAATTTGGATTGGATTACTAATGAATGAATCATTAATGAATTGAATTGATTTTAAATCGATCTATAAATTTAATATAAATTATTATAAAATTTTTTATTAAACTCATCCAGGTACAATAAAATACCAAAAACCAAAGATAAGACAAACATTTAGGCACATAAATCCACACCCAACATTTATCGTTTTGCTATCAGCTTTTGTCCGAGCATATTTGCATAACCAAAGCAAAATTATTTGATTAACTAAAGCTATAATTTTGCCTAGAAAACAAAAAGGACATATGATGTATATATTGAGGCGGGAGAGGGACAAAGAGCATCTATTGGGATATGAATAAAACTTGTACGACCCAAATCATCCTTGATTCTCGCGTCGCCGCCTTAGTACTCTCCTTTTTCCAATCAACACATGTTCTCTCTCCTCTCTGTCTTTTGTTGGTAAGTTTGAGTTTGTTTTATGCAGATGAAATCTGGTGTTAATTTGTGACTCTGTTTATTCGTTTTTCTCGCCGACAATTTTTTTCTATTTTTTCTTACATATTGGATAGCTTTTTCTTTGACGGAGACGCCTTTGCACCTTTTTTTCCGGCGCTTTACAATGATAATCCTGGCGCAAAACATGAAACTCTCACAGTATGCAGAGCAAAATTATTTGCAAAGAACAAACCACAATAAAATCTAAATAAAAAACAATATTATCAGCCATGAACAAAGAAGAAGAAGGAGAAGCCATTAGCGGAGATTGAAAGAATAAAAGCGTACGCCGAGCAGAGAAGAGAGAGTGAATTAGTAAATTTATTGGGCTTAAATTCAATGGGTTAAAAAGTAAAATCGATCAATTTTGGATCAATTTATTGGGTATTGGGTTGAATTAAATTAAAAAATAAAATGGATCAATTTTGAATCGATCCATTATATATTGGATTGGATTGGGTTAAAAAATAAAATGGATCAATTTTGAGTTGATTCAATGGATATTTTTGTGGATTGGGTTGGGTTTTGGTCAAATTTTTTTGCATAAATTTGAGTCAACTCATGAGTTTGGGTCAATTTTATCAGGTGTACGCATATCAATTTTGACTTGGATTCAAGTTCATAACCATTTGTAATAGAATATTAGTCATGACCTTGAATAATGCCTGAAGCTGTGTATACACAATCCATTACTTTAGAAAAAGAAAAACATGGTAGTTTAGTGGTGTTTTACTGTTTTCAATCTCCCTCTTTTCTTCTTTCTCTATTAGCTCTTTCTGTATTTTTGGACTACGTTATGCTGATTATTCCAGTTATGCGCCACCACCACCACAATCAGCTGGGTAGCACCCCTTGGACTTCGATTTCATCAATCACATACTATCTATCTCTTAGGAATTCGTAATATTTTGAATTATTTATTGTGATTCTACACAAGAAACGTTGAATCTGATTATGGTGTATTTGTGTAAATGAGAAAATAGAATTATCTATCTGTTTCTGGATTAGTGGATTGTCCTTTTTTTTTCTTTGAACTCCAATTTTTTTGATTTACTATTCGAATGGTTCGATGAACTTCATCCTAGCTATTTATGATACTCTATTTTAGCTTTTGATTTTTTGTTTATCTACAAGCAAATTCATATAGTATACGGTGGACTACAAAAATTCATTCAGCATAAACGCCAAACTATTTTCATGAAAAAAATAATTCAATCTGATTTGTGAGGTTTTTGTTTTAATCTTTTGGTTTTTGTATATTTACTGCTATTTTTTATGAGTATATAAATATCCTGCTGGCTTTTTTCTTCGATTGATGGTTAAATAATCCTTCTTTTGAAGAGAAGAACTCAATCAAAGAAGATCAATATTACATTACTCAGAGTTGTGCAGACATGGTAGTTGAATGATTAAGAATTATTTGAATTTTGCAATGTTATTAAAATCTGATTGGATAAAGAACCGGAGAGCTCAAGGGATCGTGGTTCGACTGATTCAGTAGGGTTCAATCAGGTTTTTTTCTTTTTTCAAAAATAATATTATTTTTTAAATTTTATATAAATATTATGAAAATATCACTATATAAAAAATTAAAAATAGTTTAGAAAAATACATTTATTATCAAACATTCATAATAAAACTATATTTTCAAGTAATTCAACTTTATAACAAAAATTTAAGATAAATATAGTAAAAAACTTATAAATTTTTAATGAAATTCATCAAATATAAATTATAATTTTTATTTATTCATTAAAAATTTGTTAAAATTGCTTAAATTTTAATTATTTTGTATCTATACTTTTATTTCATTTTTTTTCCAGCAAAAAATAATATTGTATGGATAATTTGGATAAAATTTGATTTTCCTAAATTCAAACCAGTTTATTATGATTTTACCTGATTTTTTCGATTTCAACCCAGTTTAACCGGTTTTATGATGGTTCAAAATGGTTCCTTTTATTTTTAGTCAATCCAATTTTCATACATTAAATCAATTAGATAAGTTGGCGCTTCACGATTAAACCGGTTCAACCGAGCGACCTGATTTTGATAACATTGGAATTTTGTAATCACTGTTTTCTAGTTAACCAATCTTGCAACTTCAATTTATAACCTTGAATAAGACTATATTGTTTTCCTGATGTTGATTAATATTATGGAAACTATTGACTTAAAAGAGTGTTCCTTTAGTTGGGTATGTATCTGTTTTTTTTTTTTTTTAACTCCTATTTTTTTCGATTTACTATTTGAATGGCTGGATGAACTTCATTCTATTTATGATATTCTATTTTAGTTTTTGAATTTTTGTTCATCATCTAACAAATTCATATAGTATACGGTGAACTACAAAAATTCATTTAGCATAAACGTTAAACTATCTTCATGACAAAAATAATTTAATCTGATTTGTGAGGTTTTGTTTTAATCTTTTTGGTTTTTGTATATTTACTGCTCTTTTTACTGAGTATATAAATATTCTACTGGCGTTTTTCTTCGGTTGATGGTTAAATAATCCTTCTTTAGAAGAGAATAACTCAATCAATGAAGATCAATATTACTTTAGTCAGAGTTGTGCAGATATGGTAGTTAAATGGTTAAAAATGATTTGAATTTTGCAATGTTATTAAAACCGGATCAGATAAAGAATCGGAGAGCTGAAGGGTTTGTGGTTCAACCATTTGTTGGGGTTCAATCTGTTTTTTTAAATAATATTATGTTTTAAATTTTATATAAATATTATAAAAATATCACTATATAAAAAATTAAAAATAATTTAAAAAATATATTTATTATCAAACATTAGTAATAAGACTATATTTTTAACTCATTCAACATTTATAACAAAAATTTAAAATAAATATAGTAAAAAATTGTAAATTTTTTTAAAAATTTATCAAATATAAATTATAATTTTTTATTCATAAAAAATTCATTAAAATTGCTTAAAGTTTAATTATTTTGTATTTATACTTTTATTTCATTTTTTCAGCAAAAAATAATATTGTATGGATATTTTGGACAAAATTTTATTTTCCTAAATTCAAACCAGTTTATTATTATTGCACCCGATTTTTCCGATTTCAACCCAGTTTAACCGGTTTTATGATGGTTCAAACAGTTCTTTCTGATTTTCATATATTAAATCGATCGGATCAGCTGGCAGTTTGCGATAAAACCGGTTTCACCTACCAGCCCAATTTTGATAACATTGGAATTTTGTAATCATAGTTTTCTAGTTAACCAATCATGCAACTTCAATTTATAACATTGAATAAGGCTATATTGTTTTCCTTATGTTGATTAATATTATGGAAACTATTGACTTAAAAGAGTGTTCTTTTAGTTGGGTATGTATCTGTTTAGATTTTATCAATTTGCAACTACATTTTACTAACATAATATCTTCTGCTATCTAATTTGAATTTAAAACAACAAAAACTTTTTTTTTTGGTTTTGCTTTTTCTTTTGGTCCTATGGTCTTTTGTATCGTAACAAACATCTTCCTTGAATGTGCCAAACTACCATATATGCATTGCTACGTAGAATGCTTTCTTTTATTATGTCTTTCTGGATTTGATAAGCACTACCAGATTTTTTGCTCCCAAATGATACATTCACATGGCTGATGATATCAAATCACAAATATTGTATTGATATGAAAACCTTGTACTTTGGCAAAAGAGTAATTTTGTACAAAAACTAAAATAAAAGAGTAATTATGATGAAATTTATGCCATATTAATAAATATGAAATAAATAATAAGAAAAATGAGATCAATATAATAATTAAGGGCAAGTTAGTAATTACACGATTAAGTGAGGGTAAACGGTAATTTGAGACAAAAAGAGTGATTAAGGAAGTTAAAATGGCTAAATGAAGAAAAAAGGGTAAAACCGTAATTAATTAAAAGTTTAGGGACTAAATTATAAATTTACCATTTTTGAAGAATTAAAATGTAATTTGTACATTGGTAATTAAATAAAAGTCAAACGAAGTCAAATGAATCAAATTTGAAGTCAAATTGAAGAGAAAAAAAGTCAATTTAGGGACTTAATTGCAAAAATTTAATAAAATTTAGTAAATAGTTAAAATAAGATAGAAAAATTTATTATTATAATAATTCAAACTAATTAATGGAGGAAAAAAAATAGAAATTGAGTAATTTGATTAAATTACATTTGTTAAAAATAAAGTAATAATTTGAGTTAAATTAATTACTAATATTTAGTTAGTGAAATTTTTATGTAATTGCGTCCAACACCGAGCGACTATGTTGCTCAGCGTGTAGTTTTATTTGACTGCGCGCAGGGATAGGTATAGGGAGACTTACAGTGAGAAAGCAGAATTTGGTGGCATGTACCTAAGAATTTTGGTTGTATATATTTTGGTTATATAAAATAATTAAGATTTGTAAAATATTATATGAGCATAATTGAAGTTAAGTTGTGGTCATGTAAATTAAATTTTATATGCATACTATTTGAGATGTGATGATGCATGATGAATGTGGGTGATTGATAAATTTAGAAGTGTTGAGTTGATTGAATGGAGTTTGGGTGTAAGGAGGATTGAATTAGGGAGTGTATTTTGACAATTGCAGGTTTTGAAATTTTTAAATTTTTAGACGTTAATGCCGCCAAAATTTTTAATAAAATTTATCAGACATTATAGGTCACTAAAGGAAATAAAGAAATTATATTATGTATTTAATTAAAGGAGAGTGTTACATCATCTCCTACTCCTGCCTTTCTAAACCATATCTTTATAAAATTTAGCGCTACAGAGATACTTTCATAATCTATTACTCCAACAGTAATCAAGTAACAAATCAGTCTTTACTTAATAACCATTTATCATCAGCCAATTCCCCTCAATTCTTTCTCTCTTAATAATCTTATGGACCATATAGTATTGTGTTTAACATCCAGAACATGACTTATCATTTGGGTGAGAGTATACTCAAATGAGTGAGTGAAAGAAGTATATATGGCCATGCAGTGGAGGGAAGGAAAAGCATGCTTGGCCATACAAGGGAGGAAGAAACCATAAGTGGTCGGCATCCAAGTAAATAAAAGCATGAGTGGCCATGCATTTTACTCTCTTAAATTTTCATTTCTTACAATTTAACCCCAAGACTTCTAATTTAATTTCAATTACATACTTCCTTAAAATTACAATTTATCCATACTCAAATACGTATATGTTGAAATTATCAAAATACCCATCTTGGGACTCAACCTCGATAATTGCAAAATAATTCAATTTTGCCTTAATTAAAGAAAATCATCATTAATTAACAATAATCCGATTAGGGCCAAAATTGGATCCTTACATTCACTTTGTCTTTTAGTGAGTAAAAGGAATTGTCAAGATTAATTTCCTAACTATTAAATCTAATGGCTTTAAATTAAGCCACATGTCACCAAATTCTCGATCTCTACACACTCATTTATTCTATATTTGCTTGTACTTGATTATAACTACCTATTAATGATTCTCATATCCTCATATGTTCAAAATTTCCTAATTAGGCTCTTTAATTAATTCGATCTCGATTTTGCTACCTGAATATTAAATTTTCATTTTCCAAGTTAGAATGGCCTGAAATATTTTTTCGCGTTTCATATTATATTCAAGAACATATGGTTAAAATTTTAGCCCAATTCAACATTATTTCGATATACTTTTGGTTTCGGTGGCCTGAACTGCTAGTCCAAAATATAAAATTTTGAAACTGTCCGAACACTTATTTTTCACTTCTAATTGGTCAATTAGGTTATTACCAATATATTTATGAAATCAAAATAATTTTCGGAGGTCTGTACACTAATTCAAAATCCGATCAAACTTTCAATCAACCATTTTTACGATACCGAGTAAAAATTTCTCTGTCCCCATTTAAGGATCAAGCTAAGCTTTTTTTCATTCAAATTGTACCATTAGACTCCGTTTAACACATATTTTCATAAACTACTCTTAAGTCAAATTATCCATTGGGTCATCCATCCTCGGATTATCTTGGCCCAGACACGTTTAACCTTTATATTTTTTTCCCAATTTTCCTATCTTATTCAACTTTAATTATCCCGAAATTTATTCTAAATAATTATTTATGCTCTATATCACACCATGCATGATAAATGAAAATTTTGTATGTTACATAAATCCTCAAAATTTTTGAAATTCTCAAAAATTCTCTAGGAAAGCTAGGTGTTCTTTCCCATTGGTCCATTTGTCAATCTTAAGGAAATTGCACTTCGCTCCCTTAACTCCTTTAATTTCTTATTCTAACCCTAAATCTTTCTCTCTTTCCTTTCAATTGAAACCCTAAATTACACTTCTCCTAATTAGATTTATGTAGGACTTCATGTACAATGACCAATTTACCCCTTTTCTTTTACAATAATTACCACTAGGTCCCTACCTATTTTACATCATCAACAAGTATGCATTAATAGGTTTATTGAGTAATCTCTCTTACCTCCATCTAGAGCATAAGTAGGGGTTTCAAAGATTCAATATATAGTTTTGAAAATATAGAGATTCAATGTGTAAAAACGTTAAAATTTAAGAACTAAATTATGAATTTTTCCTAATATAAAATAACAGTAAAGTAGTCCTTATAAGCATTTTTTTCACACAAATATAATTAATAATTAGGATACGTTACCAATATATTTCATAACATCCTAGAGAGAATTTATATCAGCTGAACCAAATCCGAAATTGGTTAAAATAATACACTCCCAAACCAAATTAGAATCTCACAATCCCTAAAAACTGGAATAATCTCCCTCTTTTCTTCTTTCTCTATTAGCTCTTTCTGTATTTTTGGACTACTTTATGCTGATTATTCCAGTTATGCGCCACCACCACAATCAGCTGGGTAGCACCCATCGGACTTCGATTTCATCAATCACATAGTATCTATCTCTTAGGAATTCGTAATATTTTGAATTATTTATTGTGATTCTACACAAGAAACGTTGAATCTGATTATGTTGTATTTGTGTAAATGAGAAAATAGAATTATCTATCTGTTTCTGGATTAGTGGATTGTCCTTTTTTTTTCTTTGAACTCCAATTTTTTTGATTTACTATTCGAATGGTTCGATGAACTTCATCCTAGCTATTTATGATACTCTATTTTAGCTTTTGATTTTTTGTTTATCTACAAGCAAATTCATATAGTATACGGTGGACTACAAAAATTCATTCAGCATAAACGCCAAACTATTTTCATGAAAAAAATAATTCAATCTGATTTGTGAGGTTTTTGTTTTAATCTTTTGGTTTTTGTATATTTACTGCTATTTTTTATGAGTATATAAATATCCTGCTGGCTTTTTTCTAGTTGAATGATTAAGAATTATTTGAATTTTGCAATGTTATTAAAATCTGATTGGATAAAGAACTGGAGAGCTCAAGGGCTCGTGGTTCGACTAGTTCAGTAGGGTTCAATCAGGTTTTTTTCTTTTTTCAAAAAAAATATTATTTTTTAAATTTTATATAAATATTATGAAAATATCACCATATAAAAAATTAAAAATAGTTTAGAAAAATACATTTATTATCAAACATTCATAATAAAACTATATTTTCAAGTCATTCAACGTTATAACAAAAATTTAAGATAAATGTAGTAAAAAAATTATAAATTTTTAATGAAATTCATCAAATATAAATTATAATTTTTATTTATTCATTAAAAATTTGTTAAAATTGCTTAAATTTTAATTATTTTGTATCTATACTTTTATTTCATTTTTTTTCAGCAAAAAATAATATTGTATGGATAATTTGGATAAAATTTGGTTTTCCTAAATTCAAACCAGTTTATTATGATTTTACCTGATTTTTTCAATTCCAACCCAGTTTAACCGGTTTTATGATGGTTCAAAATGGTTCCTTTCATTTTTAGTCAATCCAATTTTCATACATTAAATCAATCAGATAAGTTGGCGCTTCACGATTAAACCGGTTCAACCAACCGACCTGATTTTGATAACATTGGAATTTTGTAATCACTGTTTTCTAGTTAACCAATCTTGCAACTTCAATTTATAACCTTGAATAAGGCTATACTGTTTTCCTGATGTTGATTAATATTATGGAAACTATTGACTTAAAAGAGTGTTCCTTTAGTTGGGTATGTATCTGTTTTTTTTTTTTTAACTCCTATTTTTTTCGATTTACTATTTCAATGGCTGGATGAACTTCATTCTATTTATGATATTCTATTTTAGTTTTTGAATTTTTGCTCATCATCTAACAAATTCATATAGTATACGGTGAACTACAAAAATTCATTTAGCATAAACGTTAAACTATCTTCATGAAAAAAATAATTTAATCTGATTTGTGAGGTTTTGTTTTAATCTTTTTGGTTTTTGTATATTTACTGCTCTTTTTACTGAGTTTATAAATATTCTACTGGCGTTTTTCTTCGGTTGATGGTTAAATAATCCTTCTTTAGAAGAGAATAACTCAATCAATGACGATCAATATTACTTTAGTCAGAGTTGTGCAGATATGGTAGTTAAATGGTTAAAAATGATTTGAATTTTGCAATGTTATTAAAACCGGATCAGATAAAGAATCGGAGAGCTGAAGGGTTTGTGGTTCAACCATTTGTTGGGGTTCAATCGGTTTTTTTAAATAATATTATCTTTTAAATTTTATATAAATATTATAAAAATATCACTATATAAAAAATTAAAAATAATTTAAAAAATATATTTATTATCAAACATTAGTAATAAGACTATATTTTTAACTCATTCAACATTTATAACAAAAATTTAAGATAAATATAGTAAAAAATTGTAAATTTTTTAAAAAATTCATCAAATATAAATTATAATTTTTTATTCATAAAAAAATTCATTAAAATTGCTTAAATTTTAATTATTTTGTATTTATACTTTTATTTCATTTTTTCAGCAAAAAATAATATTGTATGGATATTTTGGACAAAAATATATTTTCCTAAATTCAAACCAGTTTATTATTATTTCACCCGATTTTTCCGATTTCAACCCAGTTTAACCAGTTTTATGATGGTTCAGACAGTTTTTTCTGATTTTTATATATTAAATCGATCGGATCAGCTGTCAGTTTGCGATAAAACCGGTTTCACCTACCAGCCCAATTTTGATAACATTGGAATTTTGTAATCATAGTTTTCTAGTTAACCAATCATGCAACTTCAATTTATAACCTTGAATAAGGCTATATTGTTTTCCTTATGTTGGTTAATATTATGGAAACTATTGACTTAAAAGAGTGTTCTTTTAGTTGGGTATGTATCTGTTTAGATTTTATCAATTTGCAACTACATTTTACTAACATAATATCTTCTGCTATCTAATTTGAATTTAAAACAACAATAACTTTATTTTTGGTTTTGCTTTTTCTTTTGGTCCTATGGTCTTTTGTATCGTAACAAACATCTTTCTTGAATGTGCCAAACTACCATATATGCATTGCTACGTAGAATGCTTTCTTTTATTATGTCTTTCTGGATTTGATAAGCACTACCAGATTTTTTGCTCCAAAATGATACATTCACATGGCTGATGATATCAAATCACAAATATTGTATTGATATGAAAACCTTGTACTTTGGCATCATTATCATAGTATTTTTATCTTGTTTTCTCTCTTCCAAGTGGTCAGTGGATATAATTGCTTTATTTCGTCAGGAAGTTTCTCTTTTGGGAATTGCACTCTTTATTTGATTGCAAATTAAAGAAATTGGCTTTATCAATTTCATAATCATTTCGATTTTTCTGCCTGAGCAGTTATTTTCTTTGTATTGGTTAGTAGCATTTCCTGCAATCCTAATTTTCTTTTTCAGCATTGGTTGATTCTGATTTTATTTTGTCTTCCATGGACTTTACCTATTTTACTGAAGAACACGTATAAGTTGCCAAGACTCTTCAGTTTGGAGCTATCTTATTGGCTAGTATTCACATAACCCATTGCTTACACATTTTAAGTACTGGGCATTGGCCATCCCAACCTATGCTAGGTTACTATGGTACTAGTACTTGTAGTTTACATTGGCATCAACTTCTTGTCCATCCCTCCCCAACTTCCTTGCGTAGAGTTTTCGGTAAGGTATATGTTACTTATTGTCTACGTTCCTTAATTTCAAAAAGATTTTAAAGCGCCATTGACGATATAAAAGTGGCTTGGGTTAACATTATCCTATACTTCTTAGAACAATTGTTTTTTTGTAGATGATTTCAGCTAAGACCCAATATACTCGACCCCTCTAATTGAGGGAGATGAGCAACCAACTGAACCTATATCTGATATTGGTATTGATAGAATTGATGATCCCATTTTTACTAACTTAAATTGAAAATTCCATTGTTATGTTCTGCCTTATTGATATTAATACGTTCTATCAGTTTATAATGATTGATAAATGACCATTATAGAACAATGAGAATTTGTGCTCAAGTATAATCGAATGTATTCCATTCAGTAACAAAGCTCTGAACAATGTCCTGCACTAAACAATTGTGCTTTATTGTTTCTGCAGATCCAATGCTCAAATGGTTTAATTAGAGAATTGGGGCACCTTTCAGTGTTCATATTTAGCATTATTTTCAGCATAGCAAGTATAGTTCGATTTTTCCTTCTATTTATAAAATCATCAAGGTCAAAGGATGCAACACTTCTGTATAAGACAAACTCTCTATTTTGATCACTCAACAATATATTTCATATTATTGAGAAAAAAAAGAAAAGAAAAAAAAAGTCTCATTGAAGTTTACAAAACTAAAATTTTTGTCATATATATATATATATATATATGCAACCATCATTAGTCTTATGTATGCTTATCTAAAAAGAATCTATTAGTTTATTCATGAATAATATCAATGAATTTAACAAGATCTTATTAGTTCAGTGCTTAAAAAATATGTCAGCCAAAAAGTCTTAATTTGGAAATTTGTGATCCATAATTTGAGTTTCATGGCAGTTGCATCTCCTTTTATAATAATGATTTATTATATACGTACACACATGCATATAACTACCTGCATTTAAGTACGTGTGTACACTCACCTATATGCATGTATTTAATTTATATTCGTACATACAAACTATCTTTGAAGTTCACGTACTTATTAGTTCGATATGACTTGGTTCAAACTTGGAATGAACATTCCAAGCGTCCTATGCATCCCAAAGACAGAAATTAGAATCACGTAAAGTTTATTCATTAATTTTCTAGTGACATGTTCTAATTTTACTGTCACTAATTTTACTGTCAATGGTTTATTCATACTAATGATGTGGTGCTTTTCATCATGTCAAAATCCTACATTCGAGTTTAAAGTCATAATTCCGCCACCTCACATTGTATTTTACTTATAGCCTTTACAGCTGAAGTATATTTAAGTATTAGTTGTTATCATCATATGACATGCTTTGAAACAAATTATATATCTTATTTATCAGAAATAGAAAATAGGTACACATCAGGCTAAAGTTCATATCAAACATCATAACCCATTATCAAATCAAGAAACATATTATCAAACCCGAACATAGAGCAGAAACGGACCTTATACAAATTAGAAAATATTGCAAACGAATCAAAATAGAATTGAATTGAATTGTAATAGATCATTTATAGGTTTGCCAAATAGCACAGAACAGTTCATGTATAGAACAAAGATGTACTAAGCAGAAAACAAACTTAGTAAGCAAGGACAGGACAGAATAAGAATAGACCTTATACAGATTTGCCTGCTATTTTCTGTAAGTGTCTGTATAACAAGTACTGGAAATACTCGAAGTGTATCAACTGCAGAGGCATAAGCCTTAGTATTCATGTACTGGAAGTGCCAGAGCACTAGACTAGAGAGACACAAGTCTCAAAGTAAAGACACCAGAGTGTCACTGGACTAAGGTAGCTGCAAAACCTTTCTAAACATGCCTATTTATCCAAATCCATGACTCTAATAAGCCAAAGTATGGATAACAGGAACTGAAAGATAACAAAGTATGTATCAACAGGAGATACCTCAAAAGGCATCACTAGAGAGATATAAGTCTCAAAATCGCATTGTTGAACTAAAGATCCTGAAGTATCAAGATAAAGACACTATTTATTGTTATAGAGGTAGCTGCAAAATTTCCTACAGGCATGCCCATCACTGAAATTGAAAAATTAAAAATATAATTAAAAGAAAAAGTTTTGAATTGATTCATTTAAATTGGATTTTGCCGTAAAAAAGAGATTCACTTAAATTGGATTTGACCCTTAACTTTTTGAGTCGAATTATGTGTATTTTTTCACAGGTTCGAGTAACAATAAATAATTGACAGATCAAGTTATAGTTGTTGAAACTATGCAAAAACTACTCTCATTTTAACACTTTTCCTGTTTTCTAGTATTATACGAACAATTTAGAGGAATAAAATAGGGATGACTCACATTTATGACTTAAATCTTTTTATGTTGGTTTGGTTAGTTTACGTGGATTATATGGATTATTTTAATTTTTTATATTATATTGTAAATATATAAATTATACATTATTCATATTTATGTAATTTTAAATATAAAATATTAATTTTATTTTTATAAATATTTTTTTAAATACCGCATGCATATAAAATCATAATGTCATAAAATTTAAAATTATATATAAATTTCATCCAAAAATCAATAAAATTAATAAGTTTTCAATAACAGAAATTCAGACAATAAATTTAACGTATTGAAAGAGAAAATATAAAATGTGATATTAGTTCATAAAATCCTAAAGTTCGAGAGTTATTAATTATATAAAAGTCATTAGTATTCCATAATAGCTAGTAATGTCGGTTATTAACAGAGTAATATTGTATTGTTATGATGAGTCTTTAATGTTAATAACATTAAAATAAAAGTTCGGTCTTTACTTGAGTTTAAAGAGCTCAATACTTAAACTATTTTGATTACTATAATTAATTCAACTTATGTTAAGATAATAAGATTATCTTATTTAATTTTTTTGAAACTGAACTAAATGTGACAATTTTATAGAAATAATACTTTTTAAATATTTGAAAACAAAATTCTGTCAATTTCAATAAAATACACCCCTATCCAAAAACATATTTAATTTTTCATTCATTTTTATAAAAATATATCAAATTCTAGCTTTTCTAATGACCCTGCTACCTCAATAATGTTATAATCGATGTCTCATTATAATTATTTTATTTTATTTTATTATTATATTTTTTTTCTATTTGTCCAAGCATTTCCTTGCCAACGATGATAAAATTTATATAAACACGAAAATAATTTTTTTCTGTTTACGCAAAATTCATATAAAATATTCAATGGTTGAAGACTTTTTTTTTAATAAATCCAACCGTGTGTACTGAAATTCAACTCAAAATTACAGTAGCAAAAAATATTTTATGTTCAACTTTGAGGCATTAATGTTTATTTATGGTTCATTGAGTCAATAATATTATGTGTTTTACAATAAAGTTTCTCATTGTAAAATTCTAAAATTTATTGCAAAAATTATTTTTTATTTTATATAATATTTTTTTTGCTCGATTAATTTATGATTAAGTATATATATAAAAACTAAGTAAAAATTAGTAATAAAATTTATTAGTCAAATAGAGATATATTTTATGGGCTATGCACAATAATAACAAGTTAATAAAGAGGAGTGCTATACTGCTACATATCATCTTCTCTTGCACTTTATTCACCATTTGTATGATTTATATTTAGCTTTTTAAGTTTCATATGTTAATCATAAGATTCACATATTTTAGTTGGTTTTGCACAAGTCATTCAAATATGAAATAATAAAAAAAAATATGAAAAATATATTTCTAATGATTAATTAATAAGTGGTTCGAAAAAAATGGACTTGAGCAATATAAAAATACATAAACTACTACTGAAAATAAATAATATAAGAAAGGTAAAAAATTGAATTAATTAATTGGGTTATATAATAACTCATAATCCACGTATATATTTTTAAAATATTAAAATAAGTTATATGAATTATATTAACTCATTATAATTATAAAAAAATATTAATTAAATAAATTAGATTGATTGAATTAATTAGATTATACCAATTTTGAACACCCCATATTTAATATGGGTTGCGTCACAGTGTTTCAATTCAAAATAATAATAATAATAATTCATTTATTGAAATAAACTTCCCATCTTGATCAGAATAAGAGTGTCAACTGTCACGTGGCTTAGGAGGGAAAATAAATGCACTGAATCCCTCGCCAACCGATGGGTAGTAAAGGACATTAGGTGGATACGCCTAATTAATTGGAGACAAATTAAAATAAGATACATCCAATTAAAAATTAAATATTTAATATATAATTTTATCCTTAAATTTTTTTTTAAAAATAATAATATTATCTCTAAACTTTATTTATATATAATATTCATTCGGATATTTATAAAAATATATAATGTAACCCTTATCCTAATATTTTTGTCAATTGACTTTTTACGTGGGATGATACGCCGATATCAAATGATACATCAACGTAAATGGTTAACTAACAATTTTCGATTAAACTGACAAAAATATTAGAACAAAAATTATATTATACATTTTTACAAACATCTGAGAGAAAGAGAATGCCATGCAAGGTATATGTACTGTATTATGTTATGTTATATTTTGAAAATGAACTTGACATTTATAGAAGTGAGAAAAGCCACTTGAGAGGTATATCTCAATATTAGTAACAATCAGTGATGTGATATGATGTTTGACAAGCAACGAATGAGACAGTAACGTGTGTTAAGAGCTTTTGACAAGATGAGGTCGTCTTGATCGATCGAGGTCATCCCATCGTGTGAACTTTCAATGCACATTTGAAGGTGTGCGCAAGATTTTTAGATGTTGGGCCTCTGCCAAGTTGGATTTTTCAACTTGCTGGGCATTTTTTTCATGTCGGCCCATTTATTAAGCAATATTGAGTATTATCACTTATAAATATCAATATAAAAATAGATAAAAAAAATCAAATTGTAAATCATTAATTTCAAATATAAATCACGCGAAAATAATTTTTTAATTTAGTCATATAACACATATCAAAACTTAATAATTTCTTTTTTTTGGTATTATATTATTTCAGACTAATTAAAATGACTTTATATAGTATAAAAATATTAAGAAATCAATTAGATCAAATACCATAAAAATTAATCATCTTGACATAAACTAAAACTATTTTTGTAAAAATGAAAAAATAATAATAACTTGGCTTTAATGATGTAGATAGTAACATTTTTGTTGTAATTGGATATAATTAAAATTATCACAACCTATAAGTTAAAAATGAAAATAGGGTTAATAATAATATAGATTTTGCTTAACAAAATTATATTATACTATACACGTATAAGATTAACTTTTCTTTATTTTCAGATAAAATTTTTCAAAATAATTTGAGCAAAATTTGTTTTAACTAGAATTAGATTATACAAAAATGGAAATGTTGATGAATGAAAGAGTGATAAATGTCGATGAAAGGAGGGAAGATTTTTTAAGAGAAAAACAAAAATTTACGTATTTGTTATCTACAACTACAGAATTCACGGATTTTATTATGGTGCAATAGTACTCCACACAACCCCTGCGGGCCCTACTCTAATAGAAATCGAAAATTTCATGTACCAATTTTTTAAAAAAATCCCATTTTAAGAAATTGAAAATATATGCATACATACAATGCAACACATAAGCACATATAGCAAGAGTGGACGTATTAGAACTCCTAGATCTCAAATATCTATATAGTCTTGGACTCTTTTAAATCCAAAAGACTGAAAGATCGAGAGTATAACTCAATAACATGGTTCTAACATGTCCATTTAATTACTTCATAAATAATAAAGTGCATCTTACCGCAATCCACGGAACTGCAATAGCATGCATAATAAACGTAAACATAATTATGATATAGAAAAATCATACTTATGATGTTGATATACATACATACATGCTCACAATAAATTAAAATAATTTCAGGTATTAACTCACAACTTGAAGTAACAAAGATAGCTGCCTACTGCTGGGGTGCATCTCATTGGGCCGAGAAGAATCTATGATAATGGAAAATATTTAACATAATAGTGCACATATTAAGTGCTACGTGTTCTTCGAGAAATATACATAATATTGGCCCAAGACTATATCTAGATTTTGATGATAATCAAACCTTATATAAATACTATTGAAAAATCTGTTCTAAGCATGTTTTTGCAGATATCTCTATATAACTTTCTGATGTAATTATCAAAAATAAAGATTGTCAAGAATTTTTGAAGATTCAAGTTGAAAAATATCTTAGTATATAAGAAATTAGGTTATTAAAATGTAAAATTAATTTGAGGATCAAAATATATTTCATGCATGCATCTTCAAAGTTTTAAATTGCATAAAAAATGTTTTAAGGAGCTAAAATGTTTTTAAGACAAAATTAGTTTTGTCAGAAATTGGTTCAGAACTTCATGTTATTAAAAATTGGATTAGAAATATGGATATCTTTCTGATTGAAAATTTATCTAGCACTATAGAATAAAATAACGGCTAGTTAATGGCTAGTTAGAGGCAGATTTATCTATTTTGCCCTCTAACGGTCATAAACGACTATTTTTGAGTTTTCACACTTCATACTAAGTTTATGGGTATAAATACATGTTGTAAAACCCTTTAGAAGTTTAGAGAGAATATATTGGAAAGATTTTCTAACTCTTAAGAGAAAGCTTACTTGTTTCAAATCTCACTTTTCATCTTTGTACTTCATCTTTATATATCATCCTCAATTGGTTACAACTTTTGTTGTAATTATTTGTGAGGAATCATTATTGTGAACGATTGTGAGTTTGGGTTGGCTAGAACCTAAGGAAGAAATTCTAGTAAGTGTTTTAATATTTTACTTTGAAAAAAAGATTGTGGGTAGATATACATAGGTTTGTATATTGGCTTCAACTCTTGCCCTTAAAAGAGTTAAGAGTGGAGAGAAAATCTCAAAATTTATTCTTGGGGAGTGGATGTAGGCAAGAGGCTGAACCATGATAAATTTTGAGCGTCTTATCTTTTCTACTCTCTTTAACTATTCTATTGCTTATTCTAATTGTCTGAGTTTTTGAACAGTCTGTGAACAGAATTCATATAATTTATGTTTTTTGTTATTGTCTTGCATACTTAGATTTTCTATTAGAAAATCTGTATTCAAATATCTTTCGTTTAGTTTCAAATTGGCCAGAAAATTGTTAAGACACCCAATTCACCTCCCTTATTGAGTGTCTTTCGGGACTTATATTTGGTATCAGAGCGGTTCTCTATTTTCTAAGGTTTAACACCCTTGAGTGATCATACAAATGGTTGAATCTAACAATACTCCTACTGCTACTCCATTCAAAGAGGGACATTCTATTCGTCGTCCTCCTATGTTCAGCGATAAAAATTATCATTTCTGGAAAGTTGTCATGAGATATTTTATTCAATCATAAGATATGGATTGATAGGATATCATTGAAGATGGATATGGACCTCCAAAAAAGCAATCTACTACAAAAGGTTTATCAGAAACCGCTACTGCTCTAAAAACTAGAAAAGAATTCACAGAAGCTGAAAAGAGAAGAGTATAGCTAAATTCTAAAGCTATGGGTATTCTTTTTTGCTCATTACACATAAATGAATTCAATAGAGTTTCTAGATGTGACACAGTAAAAAAATTTGGGACAAGTTAAAAGCTACATATGAAGGTACAAATCAAGTTAAAGATACCAGACTTCATGTCCTCATGGTAGACTATAAAGCATTAAAAATAAAGCCAGAAGAGTCAAGTTCTGAGGTAATCAACAGGTGTGTTAAATTAACTAATGAAATTAAAGCTATTGGTAAGAAACTTGATGAACAAAGTAAAATTGCTAAGCTTGTTAGAGGTCTCACTCCTAGATGGGAAGCAAAAGCTTCAATTCTGTTAGACAAAGATCTTAGCACTTTAAATTTTGATAATATTATCGATCTTTTATTTCTCATGAGCTTTACATTAAGTCTCAAGATACAGAAAAAAAGACAGAAAATCAAAAGCTATTGCTCTCAAAGCAGAATTCTAAAGTAATTATTCTACAGGTGATGATGAGACGGCTTTAATTACAAAAAATTTCAAAAAGCTATATAGAAAATGTAAAAAATCATACAAAAAGTAACATCAGAAATTCTCTCATCATAAGGCAGAAAACTCATTAAAATCTACTATTGAAGTAGTTTGTTATGATGTAACAAATTCGGTCATATCAAATCCAAGTGTCCAAATCTCAAAAGAAAGGAGAAAAGATTTAAGAAGAAAGCTATGAAAGCTACATGGAGTGATAGTGAAGACTCAAGTACTAGTGAACCAGAATCAGCAAATTCTGATGATATTGGTCTGATAGCAATTTCTGATCATGAAGTGATGGAATATGACATGATATGTTCATGGTAATCATGCAGTGGAAAAACGATAAAATCGATCATACATGCCAAACAATTCCATGACAAGAATCGAAACATGCAATTTTAGGGTTTTTAAAAACTTACAACTTTAGATGCCTTTTAAAACTTGAATTTGATGATGACTAGCAACCAAGATGGATATGTCAACCTTAGATCTTCACCACCAATGCCAAAAGAATAGCCTTTACGCCACTCTTCTCTATGTTCACACACACAATTGCAACGACGACTTAAAATTGAGATTGATAGCTCTCTTTTAAAGTATTGTGTAATGGCAATGGTTTGAAGCTACAAGACTTAATCTTGCACTTCTTTTAGGTGCTATTAATGCCCAAGAACATAAGAGAATGAGGAACAATCATTTCTCCTTGTGAAAATTGGCCAAAAGAATTTTGTGTGAGAGAGAGAAAAGTTCACGCCAAAACTATCAAAAAACTAGGGTTTCACGTTTTTTTCCTCTATCAATATATATCACCTAATTATGTAAGTGATTAATCTAAAATCCACTACCTCAAGATAATTTATTTTAGCCTTAATCACTTCCTAAAAAATAAGTAATATATATCGATTCAAACTCTTTTAAAATTTAAATTAATTTGAAATAAAACATAAGACATTTTAATCAAATTAATCACTTAATAAAGAAATCAACATGTGCCAAAATTCCCTTGGTTTATCTTGGAATTTCGGCTAGGTTATTTATATATTAAGTGTTTTAATTTGATTTAAATATCATTAGGATTTAATACTCAATTAACTTAATTAATACAAGATAATTAATTAATTAAAATTAAACCATGTGGGCTGAATTTCTCTCTCTCATGGGCTAAGGTCCAATAGAATTTATAATGCCCATTAAATATATTAATCTGACTTTAATTAAAAGCCCAAATTAATGCCCAATACATTATTTAAATATTTTAAGCCCAATGCTTTATGTGCGATCTTATAGGTCCATTTAATGTTGGCAATGAATTAATAAATTAATTCAAAGGCTATATATATTTTCTAGCAAGATATTATACATTCCAAATTAAATGAAAATGCATATGACATTTAGTGACCTAATGCAATTTTGTATAGTCTCTTACCCATAAATATCAGAATTAATATAAGGCATGGAACTAGTCATCGTTATATATATTAATTCCTTTCTTGAGTATTAAATCCTAATGATATTTAAATCAAATTAAAACACTTAAAAAGGAGATGACCTAGCCGAAATTCCAAGATAAAATAACAAGGGAATTTCGGCACATGTTTGTTTCCAAGTTAAGTGATTAATTTGATTAAAATGTCTTATGTTTTATTTCAAATTAATTGAAAAGAGTTTGAATTAATATATGTCACTTGATTTTAGGAAGTGATTAAGGCTAAATTAACTATCTTGAGGTAGTGGATTTCAGAATTATCACTTACAAAATTAAATGATATATATTGGTAAACAAAAGAAAACCCTAGTAGGTGTGTGGCGTGAAACTTATTCTCTCTCTCACAAAATTCTCTTGGCCGAATTCACAAGGAGAAATGACTCTTCCTCATTCTCTTGTGTTCTTGGGCAGCAATAGCACCTAAAAGAAGTGCAAGATCAAATCTTGTAGCTTCAATCCATTGCCATTACACAATACTTAAATAGAGAGCTAGCAATCTCAGTTTTAAGCTTTGCTTGCAATTGTGTGTGTGAACATAGAGAGGAGTGACGTAAAGGCTATTCCTTTGGCATTGGAGGTGAAGATCTAAGGCTGACATATCCTTCTTGGGTGATGGTCATCAATAAAATCAGATCTTGAAGTACATCTAAAGTTGTAAGTTTTAAAACCCTAAAATTGCATGCTTTCGATTCTTGTTCATGGATTGAGTGGCTTGTATGATCGATTTTTATTATTTTCCGCTACATGATCATCATATAAATGCCATGTCATATTCCATCATCTGGCACTATCATACTTCTAAAGACTTTAATTTTCCATTTCTTATTTTTAATCATATGTCTACTAGATCTGCTGAAGAAAAACAACCCGGTAGTTTGATTTTAACCTGGTTGTTTGAGCATTGGAAATTGATTGCTAATGTTACAGCTTTTGTGCCTTACAAAATTGAAAAAATTAGCTTTGTGTTCTACAAAGAGGCTGAAAAGAAAGTGCTCATTAGCAAAAGAAAATATGTTGAAGTTCTTGCTTCAAAGCTGAAACAATCCTCTAGAGAAAAACTGAACAAAGGTAAAGAATTAATGACTGTTGATGCTTTGAATATAGATGAAAATTTTCAGGATCAAGTTGCCAAGCTATTGGCTCTCATAAAGTCCCCCAAAGGCATGCAAATTGGCAAACCAAAATCTATTGAATAGATTTCTGACAAAAAAAATTGATCAAAAATCTAATGAACCTTTTGATGCTGACTCTGATGGAAAATCTAATGACAAATCTAAAGAAGAATCTGACAGCTCATCTGAAAGCCAATCTGAAGAAGAGTTTGGAAGGCAATCTAAAAATGAATCTGACTCAAAATCTGACGAGCATTCTTCTCCAAAATCTAACTATGTCGTTGATGCTTCCTTTGATGACTCGTCTACCACCAAATCTGGGAACACTCCTGCTGCTCCTACACCTTCACATCTTGTAAGTCCTTCAGCTGCTTATTCTGAAGTTCCCCTCATTGATTCCTATTTTCTGGTGGACAAGCCAAAGCTACTGGAGTTGTATTTCCTTTTTGTTAAGCTAAGTGCCATATTTGCTGAAATTGCTAATATTCTTCCTTGTTTATTCAGTGCTCCTCCATCTACACCCTATAAGCCTGCTCGAGATTCTGCTACTCCTGTTGATAAGCCAACTCCTGTACCATGAAGAAAGTCTGCTCGGATAATCTTTCGTGATAAGAATCCTCCTAAACCAGGACAGCCAGGCAACAACTCTCTTCTGATGGATGTTGACCCTTAATCTTTTTTATTATATCAAAGACTTGGTATTGTTTTATTATGGACTTGGATTATTTTTTATGGCTTTGTTGTGTGGATGTTTTTGCTATTGTCTCCTCTCTTTGATTGATGACAAAAAGGGAGATAACATATATGACATACTCTGATATCTTTATACAAGTTTATAATAGATAGTTTTCTATATATATACAAAGAGATTTATATATTAACTGTTACATGATTTTTTTTATGCCCCCATGCACATATTCAGGGAGAGCTTTTACCTTTTAGACTAAACTAAATAGACTTCTAAGTAGAGTTTATTAAGATTTTATCATCATCAAAAGGGCGAGATTGTTGGCCCAAGCCCACATCTAGATTTTGATGATAATCAAACCTTATATAAACTCTATTGAGAAATCTGTTCTAAGCATATTTTTTGCAGGTATCTTTATATATCTTTCTGATGCACTTATCAAAAATGAATATTGTCAATAATCTTTGAAGATTCAAGTTGAAGAATATTTTAGAATATAAGAAATTAGGTTATTAAAATTTAAGATCAATTTGAGGATCAAATTATCTTTCATGCATGCATCTTCAAAGTTTTAAATTGCATAAAAAATATTTTAAGGAGCTAAAATGCTTTTAAGATGAAACTAGTTCTGTCAGAAATTGGTTCATAACTTCATGTTATTAGAAATTGGATTAAAAATCTGGATAACTTTTTGATCAAAAATCTGTCTATCACTATAGAACAAAATAACAGCTAGTTAATGGCTAGTTAGAGGCAGATTTATTTGTTTTGCCCTAACGGTCACGGTCATAAACGTTTATTTTTGAGTTTCCACACTTCAAACTAAGTTTATGGGTATAAATACATATTGTAAAATCCTTTAGAAGTTCATAGAGAATATATTGGAAAGATTTTCTAACTCTTAAGATAAAGTTTACTTGTTTCAAATCTCACTTTCTATCTTTGCACTTCATCTTTACATATCATCCTTAATTGGTTATAACTTTTGTTGTAATTATTTGTGCGAAATCATTATTGTGAAAGATTGTGAGTTTGGGTTAGCTAGAACCTAAGGAAGAAATTTTAGTAAGTGTTTAAGATCTTTTACTTTGGAAAAAAGATTGCGGGTAGATATACATAAGTTTGTATATTGGCTTCAACTCTTGACCTTAAAAGAGTTAAGAGTGGAGAAAAAATCTCAAGATTAATTCTTGGGGAGCGGATGTAGGCAAGAGGCCGAATCACGATAAATTTCAAGTGTCTTATCTTTTCTACTCTCTTCAACTATTCTATTGCTTATTCTGATTATCCGAGTTTTTGAATAGCTTGTGAACAGAATTCATATAATTTCTGTTTTTGTTATTATCTTGCATACTTAGATTTTCTATTAGAAAATTTTTTTAAAAATCTATATTAGCATATCTTTCGTTTAGTTTCAAATTAGTTAGAAAATTGTTAAGATACCAAATTTATCCACCTCTTAAGTGTATTTCGGGACCTACACATAAAATCAGAGAACATTTTTCTTTAAAATAGATATCTCATTTTTTTTGCATAGAATTCAAACTCATTTAAAAACATTTTCTTATTTCATGACAAGTAATATTTATCCTCTTTCAACTATACATTTACATATAAATCGGTTTATAAAAATAAATATTTTTTTAATATCATGGATATCCCTATTTGGTTCGAATTTCATATATTAAATTCAAAACTTTCAACATATTCCATTTTAAATAATCAAAATCATGCAATTCTATATTAAATGTCAAAACAAATCTCACTAAAACAAATTTAGAAATTCTAGTAGAAATTAAAACCAAGTAATTCTATATTGAATTTCAAAACAAATTTTACTAAAACAAATTCATAAATTCTATTAATTCTTTTTCCATCATAAAGATTTAACGACACCCCATTGTAAACTAAGGAATGTTTCATAATGTTTTTTCTATCCTTAATATAATCTATTGTGTGATAATCAATGGTTTTTTATGTTATAATTGCTTGTTCTGTCCATTACCATTTTTGTTATGAATTATTCAACTATTAGGCTATTAACTAATGACATATTACTTATTCATATATAAAGATGAACTAACTATTACATGTTTGTATGAATCAAACATATTTTTTGTTCTCATATGTACAAGGCGTTCTAGTTGTATTAATTTTGTGGGGAATGTATAAGTGCCTCTTTCAATTTGTGACTGTTGCCCTAGATGATCCAGTTTACACAAAAGAAGCTATTACTGGGTATGAACCTAGTTAAGGAGTCAGATCTTCACTGTTCTAGAGTGTTGTTCCATAGCGAGAACTATATATCATTGGAAAGAAAATGCCTTAGCACTCTGATTTTTCTTATCCATAGCTTCTTTGAGGGCTGCCTTGCCTCTCTTGTTGCTTTCCTCTTCCTAAATCCACTATGTTTTCCTTTCATTTTAGCTTTATTTAGTTGCCTGTACCTCCATATTGAATGGGTTACCAATGACTTCTTTATTATTAACCCATACTTTATCAACTCTCTTATGTTCATTCTTGATACAAGTTTGTATGAGTCACGTATATAATGATTCATATGTCTAGTAATCATGAGTAATGTTTTCATTTTTGTTTCCTATGTTATATGTGCATTTAACATGTTAAATTATCTGCGTATTGGTCTTTTTTTCTAATGTTTATTATGTCTAATGCTTTTTATTTTTTGATTATATTTGTTTTACCTGGCTGGGAAGGATCTGCATCTGATTCTAGAGTGATTCGAGATGCATTAACTAGACAAAATGGATTTAAGGTTCCTACAGGTAAATAAAAATCAATATTTAAATTATATTAAATATATATTAAGAAAAATTTTATATAATTATATATTTTTATTTATTTATAAAATTATTATCTTGTTGATGGCAGTACACAAATGGAGAGGGATTTCTTGCACCGTATAGGGGTACCCGTTATCATTTATCAGAGTGGAGAGAAGGAAGTTAACCTGTTAATTATGAAGAATATTTTAATATGAAACATGCCTCGGCCAAAAATGTAATAGAAAGATATTTTGGCTTGCTTAAAATGCGATTGGCTATATTAAGAAGTCTATATTTTTATTCTATTAAGATACAATGTCGAATTATTACTACTTGTTGTTTACTGCATAACCTTATTATATATTTAAAACTGTCATTTAGGAATGGATATTGGACAAAGTTCTCAATTCAAAGGAACTAGACGAATGTGGAGTAAGAATGAAAAAGAGTCATTATTAAAAACTCTTGAAGAAATAGTTGCTAATGGTGGTAAATGTGAAAATGGTACCTTCAAATCGAGAACCATGAAAGCCATTAAAAAAAGATGCAAGAGCTGTATCCAGATTGTGGATTAAAAGTTAATCCCCATATAAATTCAAAGATAAAAAAATGAAAAAAAATTATACAATAGTCTATGACATGATGAACAAGAGTGGGTTTGCTTAGAATGACGTAACCAAATGATTGAGGTTGATAGCGATGAGGCATGGCAAACTTATATCTAGGTTTAAACTTTATCATTCGTGTATTTAGTTTTTTTATATAATTTAAATCTAATTTATTATACTTTTTGTAGCACAATACCGATCACGTGGGATGGAGAGGAAAATATTTTTCTATATTTGATCATCTTGCTAATATATTTGGGAAAGATAGAGCAATTGGTAAAGGAGTAGAAACACCAACTGATATGGCAAATGCGATTGACATTAAAGATGAAAATTTAGGTAATATTAATGATGATAGTATACAAGTGATTGATATTGATGAGACTTCACCACTATCGGTTCCAAATATACGTACCAATGCATCTCAAACTATAAAGAGAAAGGAAAACAAGGCAGGTGATGAATCTGATGCCAATAATATGAAATTATTTAGAGAAATGTTCAAAGAAAGTGTTGGTCAAATTGCTGCTATTACTGAAAAATTTATTAGAGCAAACGATGAACGTTCTGATATTTTCAATGAGCTGGAGGAAATGAGTCTTTCTCCTGAAGATCATCTTGACATTTTACAAGCAATAATATATAAACCTCAGCATATGATATTATTCAGATCATTGAAATATGAAATTAGGGAGATATTTATTCAAAGATTACTTAGACAAATAAAGGGTGATTAAGAGAATATTCAATGCATTAGTTATGTTTTTAATTAGATTCATTTTTCTCAAAGATATATGAACTTTTTGTATTCATTCATTATTTGGATTATGTCTAAAATAATAATGATGAAATTTATTTATTTTGATTTGTTATTGGACTATGTATAAAATTATTTATAGTAGCACATTTGTTAATATATTTTAGCTATATAATTAAATGTTATTGTTTTTTAATTTTTAATTTATTTACTAATATACATTTGTATTTCAAGAAATTTGGCCTTTTTTAAAAAAATTGATTAATGTACGAAAAATTGTAATTTATAAGTAGTACTTTTGCCTAAATTGTTAAATTATATAATTTTTTATTTTTTAAAAAATAATACAGTACGATATTATACATCAAACACGGTATAAAATAGTACAGACTAATACAATTAGGTCACGTTTGGTTTATTGGATTGTACATAGGATAATATAAAATGGTATAAGTTAATACAAGTACGATTTTAGAAGCATTTTTGAAAAATTAATGTAGGGATAATATAATACAATACAGATCTTATTATCCCACATACACTGTATAAAATAAGACACCATAAATCATTGGATTTGTATGATACGGTAAACTTCGTATTAATACTAAATACCACCCCACCACCATTGTTGTTGCTGCCACCACTACACCCTACTGCCGCCGCCAACACCACCACCATTGTCGCCACCACTATCGTCGTCGCCACCACCGCTCCCACCACCACACCACCGCTGTCACTGCCATCGACGTCCCTACCACCATATTGTCACCACCACCACTACTATTGATACCATCGCCATCACCATCGTCGTTGCCACCATAGTTATTGTCACCCTCACCATTGCTGTCAATAAGACCACCCTTGCCTCTATCACCATCCCCACCACCCCCACCACCATATCGCCTGACACCATTGCCATGCCATTGTCGACACCATCACCACTACCGCCATCACCATCGTTGACACCTCCGTCACCACCACCACCACCACTATTACTGTCGCAGCCACCACCGCTCCCTGCCACCACATCACCACCACCACCACTATTACTGTCGCAGCCACCACCGCTCCCTGCCACCACATCACCACCACCACCACACTCTCGGTCCCATCACCACACCCTCGCCACCCCTACCACCACCACCATGCCCTCACTGCCGACACCATCACACTGCCGCCACCACTACTGGCTACATCATCACACTGTAGATGCTGCCATCGCCACCACCACCACCATCGTCGCCGCTGCCACTTCACCCTCACACTACCTCTGCCACCACCACCACACCATTGTCACCACTACCACACTACCACCACCACCACTGCCCACACCATCGCCATCGCCGCTACCACCACCATCCAATCGTTGCCGCAATCGTCACCGCTATCACCATCGCTGCAGCCACCGCTTCACCACCGTCACTACTATTATCACATGACAACCAAATCTTAAAACTTATAATATTGAATGTATAAGTTAATAGCTATTATATAAAATATATATTATAATTAATAAATTCTTTCATTTTTTGGTCAAATATTTCATCAAATTCGTCGTTTAGATTTTTTAATTTTTTTTATCTAATTTTAATTTTAGAAATGCAAATCTTTCTAATAATATATAGTGATTTGTCATTATTTTTTTTTTCATTTTTAATAAAAAAATTGATATATTAAAATTTGTATTTTATAATTATAATTTTTTTATCTAAATTAGTTATAATAAAAATAATTTAATTAATTGTATATATTTTTAATTTTTTAAATAATATATTATGATATTATATACCAAATATAGTATATAATAGTATAGACTAATACAATTTTATACCAAATACTGTATCATACAATACAAATTAATACTGTATAGGTTAAAACTATACAGGCTAATACTATATAAGTTAATACTATACATGCTAATAAAATATAATGAACCAAACATGCCCTTATGTACCAAACACTATATAATATAATATAGACTAATACCGTACATGTTAATATTATACAGGCTAATACTGTACAGACCAATATTATATAGTCTAATACAAAATAGTGAACTAAACATAGTCATTAAGTGCTACGTGTTCTTCGAGAAATATACAGAAAATCAAAGAAAAATTTTCTTTAAAATAGATATGTCATTTTTTTCGCATAGAATTCAAACTCATCTAAAAACATTTTCTTATTTCATGACAAGTAATATTGATCCTCTTTCAAAACTATACATTTACATAGAAATTGGTTTATAAAAATAAATATTTTTTTAATATCATGGATATCCGTATTTAGTTTGGATTTCATCTATTAAATTCAAAACTTTCAACTTATTCCATTTTAAAGAATCAAAATCACGTAATTCTATACTAAATGTCAAAACAAATCTCACTAAAACAAATTCAGAAATTCTAGTAGAAGCAAAACCAAGTAATTCTATATTAAATGTCAAAACAAATTTTACTAAAACAAATTCAGAAATCCTACTAATTTTTCCCATCATATATCATGCTTTAAATGCATCTGCATAAATTCTGATATTCAAAATATCAAAATAATTAGATAAATTTAAGGGTTAGATAAGTTTTGACATGAAATTAATTTTTTAAAATTTAAGGTTTCAATTGAAATTCATAATTATTGGATTCGGGCCAAATTATTGAAACTTAAAAAAAAGTTCTTAATATGCTTAGTAATAAGTTAAAAATCGGAATAATTTTATTTTAATAAATAAATAAATAAATAAATAAGAGTTAATATGGGAAAATATGTTGAACAATTAGTTAGCTGCAAAAGGAAATGAAATTCAAATAAAAAAAGCTCCGTTTATTGCTTAAAATTAAATTAAATAAGTCGGTGTTGAGTTAACGAGTAATGAACACAGCGGGAGGGGCATAAAATTCCATGAAATAAAAAAGCGCCAAAGAAAGGAATAAAGAAGGGATTATAAATTGGGCAAACACTCGCACGCATAGTAAAATAGAACCATTTACAATAATTGACAATTTTCTTGCGTACCAAGATTATCGTCTACAGCAAGTGGAGGAGGATTCCAATCTCACAGCTTTTTTCTTTCTTTCTTTTTATTTATTTCCATTTTATTTTTTATTTTTTCCTTTTGTCTGTCAAAGAGGAAAAAGAAGAAATCGATGAACATGTTTTCAAGAATCTGACCCTGGTTAATTTTGCCTGACATCCTTTCGTTTCTTTCACTGTTTTTGAGCCCCCCCGTTTCGAATTTCCCCATTCTTTTTAGGCCTCTTCCTAAGAAGTTATTCAACCATGTCTCAGTCTCAGTCTCAGTCTCAGCCTCAGCCTCAGCCTCAGCCTCAAACCAACTGGGAAGCTGATAAAATGTGAGAATTACTTGTTTGTTTGGGTTTCTTTTGCCATTTGAAGTAGTTCAGTTTGTGGGTTCTTTCTCATTTTTAGTTTGGGGATTTCTGGGTTTTTGGGGGTTAGGGCTTGGTTTTCTTTTTATTTTTGTGTTTCTGATTTTAAAGATGGATATTTTATACTTCCTTGTGGTGATGATTTTTCATGTTAAGCTCTTTTTACCCCCCTTTCTTATGGTAGTATTCTCTTCCTCTCTGGGTTTTGGTTAGTTCTGGATTTCATACATATTGGGTTTATGATGGAAATATATGGTTAGCTACAAAGCTAGGGTTTTGAGGTCTCGCTTTCGATTGCTACTGTGTCCCTTTTCAATTCCAAGAACGGGCATGAACTTGTATCTTCTCGCATTTTACTCTTTGGATTCTTGTGTTGGTTATTTCTGTTGCCATTAGGGAGGTAATTTTTTCTTTGGTTTCTTTGGTAGTGGGTTTGTTCTGTTTCTGCCCCTGTTTCAATGCGAAGCTATGTCTTTGGTTCGGGAGGGATATTGAATCTTCTCAAATTAGGGATATTGCTTCTACTTGTCCTGGAAATCTCTCTCTCTCTTTGCCTCACGAAGCAAATTGAGCTATTTGGAATAGTTCCTTTTGCCATACAGAAACGAATTTAAAAGCTGGAATTTTTAAAGAGTTTCTTCGGAATCACATAGTTCATTTGATTGTTATTTAGAGGATTTAGAGAATTTTATATTTTTATGGTCTATTGACTAAACATCTAAAAAGTGCACAATTCAGTGGGCATGGACTTTCATCTGTTGAAAAGGTTACGAAGTTTAGAAACAGTAATTTTGTGTTGTTTCGATCAACTGTTCACTTTTTCATGGCTATTGAGGATGTTAGGTCCTGTGTTTTAATGTGTTTACATTATTGCGTCCTGGTCCAATTCATAGAGTTCAATATAAATGGTTTCTGATGGGTTTTGTGTTTTTGTTTTGTCGTGCAATAGGTTGGATGTTTACATATATGATTACCTTATGAAGAGGAAACTGTATGCTTCTGCAAAGGCATTTCAGGCTGAAGGGAAAGTGTCCACAGATCCTGTTGGTAAGACTGTTTGATGGAAAGAGAGATTTGGAAAGCAAAGACAAACATGTCAAAGTTTTCACCTTCATCCATCTGCTTGTAACTTAACTGATCATGATATTTTGTTTACTATTGTTCCAGCAATTGATGCTCCTGGTGGTTTTCTCTTTGAATGGTGGTCTGTCTTTTGGGACATTTTCATTGCTAGGACTAATGAGAAGCACTCAGAAGCTGCTGCAGCTTACATTGAGGTTGGTTTATGTCCATAAATTCTCTGTTTGCTTGCATTTTTAGATATTCCCCGTCTTGATTGGCTTGATTTTTCTCCTTACTTCCTTAGCATATGAATATGGTGTATGGTGGCCTTAATGCAGTTTTGTTTTCTTGGTATCCTACCACGTTGTGCATCTGTCTAACCTGGCAAGAAAAATGAAATTGCAGTCCCAGATAGCCAATAATTTGTGCATGCCTATAAAGGAGTTGTCTATTTGACATTTTTGCAGTTCACTATCTTTTATAGGTAGCTCCTCCCACCAAACCCTTTCCTTTTTGAAGGGGGAAAAGACCATCGCCTTGTTTTGTTTGACATTTTGACTTTATAAATTTTAGCTGTAATTTTGTACTATAGATTACTTGGCTTAGTTGTGGTATGCTTAAATTGTTTTCCATTCAATAATTTAATCCATAATTTTCACAAAACACAAGTAACTTTCTTTTCTTCATTGTATTAATGAAATAAAAATTTCTATTGCTTTAGAATATCTGCATGGGTGGTATATTACTATATTTGCAATACATACTTGACAAGATTAAAGATCAATGTATTTTCAAAATGGCAGACTCAAATGGTCAAGGCGCGGGAGCTGCAGCTGCAGCAAAAGCCTCAGCAAAATCAGCAGATGCAGATGCAGCAACTTTTGTTACAGAGGCATGCCCAGCAGCAGCAGCAGCAGCAGCAGCGAAGGGATGGTAACCAGCATCCAAATGGATCTAGCAATGGGCTTGCTGCTAATGATGTTACTAGACACAACTCTGCAACTGCAAATGCTTTGGCAACAAAAGTATACGAGGATAGACTAAAGCTTCCACTTCAGAGGGATTCCATGGATGATGCAGCTATGAAGGTTCTCTGTTTATTTTTTTTTAAGAGAATAATGATTGACTTGTCGTTTGTCCATACTTTCTTTCTTGACATCAGATTATCATTACAGCCAAGGTTAAATGATAATATGAGCCAGCTTCTGGATCCAAATCATGCCTCATTATCGAAAGCAGCTGCATTGGGTGGCCAGCCTCCGGGGTAATACCGATTTTAATGTAACGATTATGTATTCGGTGTTATTATTATCGTTATCATTATCACCATTATCTTTGTTGTGATCATCATCATTGTCATCATCATCTTTGGGGTAGGCAAACGCTGCACGGTACACCTGGAGGCTCAGGAAATCTGCAGCATGTTCAAAATCGGAGTCAGCAACTTCCTGTGTCTACCCAGGTGATCTTTTATGAGATTTTCCTTAACTGACCCACGGTATTTTTATTTTCCTTATTCACATTGGCCCTTTTTGGCTGCGACAGGACATAAAGAGTGAGATTAATGCAATGATAAATCCTAGGACCACTGGTATGGAAACATCATTGATGGGAGGTCATGGTAGTAACTCATTGCCTTTACTATTTTAACCATGATTTATTTCATCTTTTTGTACTTTATTGTAGATTTTAAACGGTTTAGAACAAAAGTAGCAAATCACCTTTGTTCCTGCCATGTGCGTGAGACAGTTGAGAAGTTCACAATTGTAGGTTCATGGTGTTTGTTTATTGGAGTAAATTGCTTGATTATAAGTCTTCCAAACCTTTTGCAGGTCTGGTGGGATACTTAGTTTAACATTTATGGAAACTTTTAACGCGGGAAGATTTATTTGTCAAAGCAGATTAGGTGGAAGTAATGTTGGTTTTCACTTTTTCCATAGTATTAGGGGGTGTGTTTGTTCTCTATAATATGATAAGAATTTGCACTTGCACCCATTTATAAATTTTAGGCTAATTGACGTAAATTTAAATTTAATGACCAATTTAATTTAATTTGATATAAATTTATATTTGTTTTTCGGAATCTTCAATTTTATTAAAATTCTTTCAGATTGTTATAGATTTCGGCAAGGCCAATTTGATAAAAAGCATATTTGATTATGAGTTTGATAAAATGCTTTATTTAAAAAAAGAAAAAAAAAAGAAATTTTTTCTTTCCTTTCTTCCTGCTCCTTGAATTGACAATGGTATATAATATATAGTCTCTTCAATACCTCCATTATCTACAGAAGTTAGTTTGCTTCAAATCAGAGAGAGGGAGACTCTTACTCATCTTGCTTATTTTCTCTGTAATGAATTAAAATTTAGAATAATATTATGTTTGACTCAACGATAAAATAATATTCCTTTGTCCATTTGAATGAGATCTCAGAAGTTGGAAGAATTTAATTAAAAAATACAAGTGCAAAATTTCTGGGTTTAGTTATTTATTTATTTATTTTTTTGGGAATTGAATTACTTTAAAAATAAAGTAATCTGATTAGATAGAAGCTTCCTGGGTGTACATTGATTCACTAAAATTAAAATGTGTAAAAGTTTGGAACTCTTTTTTTTTTGGGGACATTTTGCCTTAATTTTATTCAAATTTGACATTTGTTGTTCTCTGAACTAATATCCTTTATAATTTCATTGAAAAATATAAATTGACAGATAATTATTATTTGAGATTACAACTGTTATATCTCCAACAATAAACAAACTGTATATGTTACACAGTGCTTAATATTTTTTTCCTGCTGACACTTGGGGTGCATTCATCAAAGTACAAAATGTTATTAATTATGTCATATGATGTGTGTGAAGAGGAGTAAAACAATGGGAAAATTGTTGTCTATTGTTGATTCGGCTAACATCCATTCTCATGTGCTGTAGGTCCAAGTCAAGGGGGAAGCAACTTAACTTTGAAAGGATGGCCTCTAACAGTAATTATTTTTAACCTAGGCTTGATCTGATCCTACATATGATTTACTTAATGGAGTAAAATTTTGTAAACTTTGTCTAAAAAAAACGAAATCTAATACTACTTAAGAGATTTACTCTTTACAATAGACCGATCTATCTTGGGCATTTATTAGGAAGTGGATCAACTTGGGCTTCTTCAGCATCAAAGGATGATGCAATCGCCTCAGCCACTCAGCAAATATCAGGTACAGCAACAGCTGATCCTTCAAGCACAGCAAAGCTTGGCATCACAATCTGTGAATGAGTTGGAGCGTAGGAAGCTGAGAATGCTTCTTAGCAACCAGAATATGGGTCTTGTGAAGGATGGCTCTCTGAATGCTGCTGATGTTCCTGGTAATTTTGGATCACCTATGCAAATTAATAGCCCTATGTTGCCTCGTGGAGACACAGATCTACTGATGAAGGTATTCCATTTTTTTCACATGCTCAGTTTTGATTGGTTAAGGCTTCTAGCTTCCTGGAAATTTTGTCAAAGTATACTTGCATGTTTCTCAGTTACAGCAGCAGCAGCTTCAGAACAACCAACAGCAGCAACAATACCCACAACATTCACTTGTAACTCAGCAGTCTCAGAATTCAAATCATCACCTTCAGCAACAAGACAAAACAATTGTTTCTAGCTGCATGGCAATGGATGGTAGCATGTCAAACACTTTTCAAGTAAATGACCAGGTTTGGCATCTAGTGGCTACAGTTAGATTGTTTGCAGCTTGATCATCATAGCTAGGTGCTATATCCTTAATGCTTATCTGATGCAGATATGTGTATTCTATTATCTTCAGCTAGAGTGTGTGTGTATATATATATATCATGTTGGTTTTTAGAACTCGAATGTCACCTGAATTGATCAGACTTTTTCAAATGCCTCTTTTCTGACTCAAATTTTTGTTTGTGAAAGGCTTCAAAGAGTCAAATTGGGCGAAAGAGAAAGCAACCAGTGTCCTCCTCTGGTCCTGCCAATAGCTCTGGCACTGCTAACACCACTGGACCCTCCCCTAGTTCTCCCTCAACGCCCTCTACTCACACACCAGGGGATGCTATTGCAATGCCCACTTTGCCACATAATGGCGGTTCCTCCAAGTCTTTGCTTATGTTTGCTTCAGATGGATTGGGCTCCCTCACATCTGCTTCCAATGAACTTGTAAGCAGTCTTCTCATTCTCTTTTTGTCAATTGCATGTCAATGGGCTTGCCTAGGGAGTTTTTCATTTCTGTGTTTTCCTATAATTTTGGCCATCATAATTGCTTTCATGGAATTGCATTTTTCTCTTTTTCGTTCTCAATCTACTTGACCTCTTAGAGGGTAGAAGTGTGTGCCCCGTGAAGAGGTAGGAAAGAGAAGTTTTACTAGAAGCAGGATAATATATTGCAAAATATGATTAAAGTGTTGTTCCTGAAGATCCTTTGCGCTACATTTACTTATTATCTTCCTCTAAACCTGAGAAGCTAAAAATTTTGGAAACCAACAGTCCCAAAAAACAATCATTGTTGTCCGACTCTAACTTATGCTAGCTTTTGAACTGCCTGGGTTTCACAAATATCACTTTGCGATAGTGTTCTGACCATATCTCCATGATTTTCATGTGGGGAGTGGTTTGCTTAAAATATTGCAAAATCCATATTGTTGATTCTATAACGCATGGCAATTTCTTCAAAGTGCCTAGATTTTAGTTGCCCTTATCTATACCATGATTTACTAATTTATGTCGGATGTCATACTTTTTTTTTTTCTTTTTCTTTTTGTGTTCACAAATTTAGTCCTTGCTTTCTGCTCCCAAGCAAAAAGTGGATAAACAGAAGTTAGAGGGGATGAGAGAGAGAGAGAGAGGAAGAGGGAATTCTTTACCCTTGCCATTTTGCAATTCTCAAAGCAGGAAGAGGCCGGTATATTTGTAACTTTTTTAATAGCTGTATTATGTTAAATTAATGCTTTGGATTTTATTTTCATTGGATGGTGTTCCACGGTAAGGAAAAAAAAAGAAACTTAGTAGCACGGACGGGTTACTTCACATGAAAGTAATTTTTGATTGTTGTATGCGGGTTCTAGATTGAGAGGCATTTGTGGAGTGGTTATGTCATATTGTGCTGGGCTTGTAATTAGTCAATACTTCAGATATGGCATAATCTTTTCTTGAGATGGTGCCTTGGGGATTGCACATTGGGGAAAAAGGATTGAGTTTGTCTGATTATTCTGTCCACTTCTGAATTAACTGTGGCATTCTTTATGAGGTTTTCAAGACTATAAAATGAGCTAGTCAATTACATTGAACAGCATGTGCTCCAAAATGATTCTCAACTCTGACTTTATTGTTTAGTAAGCAGATTATTTAATATTAGCTTCTGTTCCACTTGCAAGTCAGTTGTGGCTGAAACAGCATGCATTACACTCTTGCATCCTATCATTTGACCAATTCCATTTGAGTAATTGACTACACCTGGGTGAAATTGCCTGTAGGTAACTGGAAGTTCAATAATTAAGTTATTCATTGCAGGCTGATATCGATCGATTTGTGGATGATAGAACTCTGGAGGACAATGTGGACTCTTTCTTTTCTCATGATGCTGCAGATCTTAGAGTTGCTCGGTCTGCAGATGTAGGTAAAGGTACAATTATTGCCAATCCTTATATGTAACTTCAACCTATTTTATTACCGTTGGATTTATACATGTGAAGGGATGGGAGGGTACAAGGCAGATTTTGCTGTTTCTGTAATTTCTCAATTGACTGCTTGATTAATATTTTTTGTTCTGAAATAGCATTTCCATTTTCGGAGATCCGGCTTATTCCAGCAAGTACAAGCAAAGTAGAATCCTGTCACTTCTCGTCAGATGGAAAATTGCTTGCAACTGGTGGGCATGACAAGAAGGTAATTGCTGCATATACTGGTATTGTTCTTATGTCTTCTCTAAAGTTCTGATGACACAATTTGCAAAAAATGATCAAGGGAATGCTTTTCAATGGAACATTGGGGATAGTCATCCTATTTAATCCTTCTGAATTCTTCACGTTTTGTGTGTGGGTGGGTAAGATTCAATTTCTCATTTCTTGTGATGGTGCAAATCAACTTACAAACTAAACATGTTCATTTGCTGTCAATTGTTGTGAAGAAGGCAAGCTTTGTTTGGAATTCTTATCTTTATTTTTTCTTTTTCTTTTTTGATTATGTCTTGCAGGCTACATTATGGTGCACAGAGTCTTTTACGCAAAAGTCTACCCTTGAAGAGCATGGTCAATGGATCACTGATGTTCGTTTCAGCCCAAGCATCTCACGTTTAGCTACATCTTCAGCTGACAAAACTGTCAGGGTCTGGGATGCTGATAATGTCAGTAACCAGTTTCTCTCCTCATAATCATTTTCCTGTATATTCCTTTGTAGATGCATAGAACTTGTAACTTTTGATATGCAATAATCCCTAGAAGTGCTAAATACTCTCTTTATTACCTTTTCTGTTATTCTCCACTCTCTTTATGACATGTGTTCAAGGGCAATAAAAAATTTTGAGCAGATGATATAAAAAAAAATTGTACATGTCATGAAGAGAGTGGAGAAGGTGGAAGAGAAGATAATAAGGAGAAGGTATTTAGCAATTCTTTTACCTTGATGCAGCATACATTGAATTGTTAGATTTCATGACATTTAAATATCTGAAAGTGTTTATTTAGATGTGCATTGAACCAATTACTTCTGGGCGTCTGTGATTTGTTTTTCAAGTGCAAAACTTGCAATTGAACCTAGAAGGAAATTTAAGAGCATGTATTGGAGTCAACTTACAAAAAGAAACTTAACTACTAATGGGAAATAACAACAATTGAACGCTGGTGAGTAATTCCCATGAAGGAGAAGTTGGCTGTGCTATAATAATTGATCCATCATAAATAATTTGTAAAATTCCGAGAACTTGTAACTGAAAGATGTATGATGAATTACATTATGTTGTGCCCGCATTTTGGAGAAACTGTACGTTTGTTTCTAACAGAGTTGAATAATCTAATTGTTTTATGCTGTGATGGTACAACCATTTGTCTGAATACTTTGGTTCAATGAACTGTTCCTATATGCAGCCGGGTTACTCACTTCGCACATTCACTGGTCATTCTACAACAGTCATGTCAGTGGACTTCCACCCTAGTAAAGAGGACCTTATCTGTTCATGTGATAATAACAGTGAAATTCGCTATTGGAGTATCAAGAATGGTAGTTGTGCTGGGGTCTTCAAGGTATAATAAGCAACCATGGTCATATCAAGAATCTTTTCAAAATCTGCAGTTGACTTTCAGTTTAGCTTTATTGTCATTGTTTCTTATTTTTTCAGGGTGGTGCTACCCAGACGAGGTTTCAGCCTTGCATTGGAAGAATCCTAGCAGCTGCTGCAGAGAATGTCGTATCCATGCTAGATGTTGAGACCCAAGTTTGCAGGGTTAAATTGCAGGTTGGTCATGCTATTATCATCAATACTTTTCCTCCAAATGCTTATAAATCCATTATCAGTTGCTTAACAAAGTACTTGGTTGCTGCAGTATAAGGGACCAAATGTTTATTCCTTGTATTACCGGGATTGATAATCTCGAAAACAAGTCATGGTTAATAGTAAAAAGGAGAAAAACTAAGTAAATGCTTTGATAAGATAATTTACTGATAGTATTCCTATTATCCTGATTGTACCTGAAGCACATCCTGGTGCAAATAAAAAGGTGGAGAGTTATGTTGTGGGATACGTATTATTGTGTCATAGTTTGAATTATTATGTGGTTATGAGGTGAAAGTTCCCCATGAATGTTCTTTATATATGGATGGATCTATTTACTTGTTGTCATGGAATAACAACACCATGTGCTCAATACACCTTAATTTTAATTTTTACAATTTATTATTGTAGGGTCACAAAAACCCTATCCATTCTGTCTGCTGGGATCCATCTGGGGAGTATCTGGCTTCTGTGAGTGATGACTTGGTTAGAGTGTGGACAGTTGGTTCTGGCAACAAAGCGGAATACATTCATGAACTAAGCAGCGCAGGCAACAAATTTTACACTTGTGTTTTCCATCCTACTTGCTCTTCTCTGCTGATCATTGGCTGTTATGAGGCAAGTCATTCCTTCTTCTTCTTCTTCTTGTTCTTCTTGTTCTTCTTCTTATTTATTTATTATTTTAAGTGCACCTGTAATTGTGCTACTCTAGATCGGGTATCAAGGTTCATATCTTGACATTGTATGGTGTAAGCATTATAGAAAATGCATCTTAATGTGTTGGTATCACCTATGGTTTTGATGGCAATCTAAAGGATAAAGATATGTTCTTCTGCATAAAAGCTGTTCTTGACTATAGAGAGTATCAAATGGGACTTTTTATGCTCATCTGGCTGACTTACCTTTTTCCATCTCATCACTTGGTTTTCCAGACTTTGGAGCTTTGGGACATGGCTGAAAACAGGACAATGACTTTACCTGCACATGACAAACTGGTATCTTCGTTGGCTGTGTCCAATGCTACTCGTTTGGTTGCTTCTGCTAGTCATGACAAGTGCGTGAAGCTCTGGAAGTGATTTCACTGCTTAGCTAGTTCTTCTTCACTTTACTGTCAATACATAAATACATATATAAATATATGCATGTATAAAAACAACATATGCCTGTAAACCAGCTACCAGGATTTCTGACAGTTGAATTAATAGCTGTTTGTATAGGCTAATGGTTACAGGCGGTTTATCAGAGGGGCCTTTTGATTTTGTCTATTTTTCACATTCCATGCTGACCCCCGTGACCCCAAGATTTCAATTCGTCCCACAGCTGATAATGAGGACAAAGTCGACTGCCTAGAAATGCAGTAAAATCTAAAAGTTTTGTTATTGTAAATGCAACATATACAGCATTATTGATGCGATGGTTAGATTATATATATATTGCTCTCAAGTTTGTTGTTCTTGTAGCCCAAGTTCAAGTGCTTGAAAAGCATGGAATAGCTTTGGTTAAATTTGAAAGAGAACAGCGTTGATACAGCAGAAAGACAGATGAATCTGTGTGAGGTGCCAGACCCATGGCTTGTTCCGGTTCGGGACACACTGGGTATGAATTCAACTGGATGAGGCTCTGCGGCTGTGGCTCACCATCATCTTTGGGTCTGAACCACTTGATATCTTTTTGGGTCAACCCTAGTGATTTCAACATAACCCCAATTATCCTCACTTCCTTTATTTTCCTTCCATTACCTCACTACCAAGGGTACTTAAAAATTTACAAATTTTCGTATTATTTTGAAATTTCAAATATTTTAAAAATTAAATACTGTAATTATTTTGAAAATTCGGGATAATTTGATATAATTTCGTACGATTTTTTGGTTCTTCCGATTGAAATAATACAGTACAATACAATTCAATATTTTGGATAAATCGTATCCCATATTGAAATGGAAATGATTGAATAATCTAACAACAATGGGCTTGATAAGAATGCTATAATTAACAACTAGCCCAGCAAATGAACAATATTCCTAGAGCAATATCAAGACTGAACAATTACCTATATTCAAGAAACCAATCAATTGAAAATAAAACACATAGGGTGCGTTTACTTATAGAAAATAATTTTTTATTTTCTGTTTTCTATTTTCTTAAAAAATTGAAATATTTATTTTCCGTAAAAAATTTAGAAAACACGTTTATTTATCCACAAATGGAAAAATGAAACATTTATACACACACATGTATGTATATATATATGTATGCATACATACATACATATATGTATGTACATATGTATATATACATATGTATATGTATATTCATATGCATGTGAATATATGCACATACAGATATATGTATATGAATATGTATGTGTGTGTCTATGCATATGTATGTGTATATATGCATATATATATACATACATATATATATGTATGTGTATGTATGTGTACATATACATATGTATATGTATGTATACATATACATATATATGTATGTATGTATACATATACATATGCATATGTATGTGTATGTATGTATATACATATATATACATATCCATATGTATGTATGTATGTATGTATGTACTGCATATACATATACATGCACATGCATATGTTTATGTATGTATGCACATACAAAAATTTACATATGCATGTATATGTATATGTATGTATGTTCATATATATATGTGTGTGTGTATTAATATTATTTAAAAAATTTAGAAAACATTTTTTATTAGTTTTTCAATTTATTCTTTATTTTGAAAAACTAAAAAAATTAATTTTCTATTTTCTATTTTCGAAAACTGACGAAAATAAATATGATCTCTATTTTCTGTTTTCTGTGAAAAATTTTTCTAAAAAACTGGAACAATTTTCTATAAATAAACAGATCCATATCTTCTCCATGACATACAATTGATGTTACTCCCTCGTCCTACTCAATCTCAATTACTGTTAAAAGCAAATATTAAAGCAGAGATATCACAATCAACATAAAGCAGAGTTTCATGCAAATACTAGCTATGTTGAATGCAGATATCTTATTGAGATATCAGGACCATTGTTTGTTCTTAAGCTCGCCCACTGACATTTGACAGATGACTAATGCTCAAGTACTTATACAAAGTCCATTGACAAACAGCAAATTAGATTAGTATGTGCCTGTGAACCAAAGTAGTAATATAAACTCACCTCAACATCGCATTTTAATTCCTTTGGACACAACTTCACCATATACAACCTCTGCAATAGTTGCAACCATAATAATACTTTTTTGAGAAAGCATCACGATACAGAAACTAAGAACTAAAAGCAATAAATAATAAGAAAAGAAAGAAAATTTCCACTCCATGAGCACAAACATTTCGTGGAAGTTCATTCCATTATATAAATTGGAATATTCAAGACGTGGTAACTTGACAAATTATGATCTAAGCATAAACCAATCAAGCAGCAATATAATGTCAATTTATTGATTTTGAACAAGGAATGAGAAGGTGATAAATTACATGCCGAAAGGGCTTCTGAGGAGTCCTCCAGAATGCCTAAATGGGAAAACACTTTGTGAAAATTGCAATACATAACTGAATTTAAAACTAGAAAAATAGCATTAAAGGCAGTGAGCTAAAACTTACTCACTCAAAATATAGAAGCTTTGAACCATCCACCGTCTCCCTTACCGGGCATGTAAGCATTCTGCGCATAGAAAATTTCTAAAATTATTCACTAAAATCCACCAATAGCACTGGAATTTCGAATCTTCTCTTGCCCTAGTTCACTCTTTACTGAAATTTCTTTCTTTTCGTTTGTTTTTTGAAGGAAGAAGAAGTAAAAGAGTACCTGATGAAGAAATTATCGGAATCTCTGGATGCTTGTTCTCTCGAGAACTAACAAAAAAATAAAATAAAATTAAAATTAAAATGATGCAAAAATTGAAAACCAAACCAAGTTAAAAACTTTTCGCAATACTGAGTAAAGCCTTTTCGCCACTGAGCGATTGAACTACAATTCGAGCATGGTCCCAACGGGTAGTGGACTGGGTGAGACGCTTAACCAGATTCGCAACCCCAATTAAAACCAACCTCTTCACCACCAACCCAGGAGCTTGACTCCAAACATTAGGCTTGGAGTCGGAACCAGAGCCGGTTCCCATTTTGAAAATTAATTTAAACTTGTATAGTCATCTGCTTGAAAATAGAGATGGAATGATTGATGAATTAGCGAGTTCTAAGTTGCTGGAATCAAAGTATTGGATTGAAATAACAAAAAACGCACAGTTTTTAGTTTTTGCCAAAGACTTATATGACATCCGCATAAAATAAAAATCCCCCGTTGAACAAATTTTCCAATTAATTAAAATTTTTACTCCCTTCAAAATTTCAAAATAAAAAAATTCTCCCCCTTAAAAAATTGTAAATTTTATATACTAATATAATTAAATTAATTGATAAAATTAATTGATATAATAATTGTATACAATTATATTATTAATTTAAATATTCAATTATTCATATAGATATTGTGCAAAAATAAATAAATATTAGATGATACTAAAAGGAAATGAAATTAGTTGCTAAGTTGATTATATACATATATAATTACATTAATTGGTAAAATTTCATTAATAAAATAATTGTGCACAAATAGATGAATGTTAGTTGAGTGAAGCCGAAAGAAAATGAAATTAATAGCTAATATGATTATATACTCATATAATTACATTAATTGGTGAGGTGATTATACACATATATAATTATACTAATTGGTAAAATTTCATTAATATAATAATTGTATATAATTATATTGTTAATTTGTATTCTCAATTACTCATATAGATATTGTGAAAAAATATATTAATACTAGTTGAGTGATACTGAAAGAAAATAAAATTAATTGTTAAGGTGATTATATACATATATAATTACACTAATTGATAAAATTTTATTAATATAATAACAATATATAATTTTATGGTTAATTTAAATACTTAATTACTCATATAGGTATTGTGCAAAAATAGTTGAATGCTAGTTAAGTGATACTGAGAGTATATGTACTCATATAAGTACATTCAATCATTCATGATATAAAAGTAAATAAAATTAATTGATAAGATAATTACATATTTATATAGTCATATAATTATATAAATTGATAAATTTTATTATATATAATAACTATATATAATCACATTATTGATTTACAACTTCATTACTAATATATGTATTGTACGAAAATATATACATACTAGTTGAATGACACTAAAAATAAATAAAATTAATTGATAAAATAATTATATACTCATATAATACGTTAGTTGGTAATATTTCATTATATAAAATAAATACATTTAATTACATTACTAATTTAGATATTTATATAGGTATTATCGTAAAAATAGATGAGTATTAGTTAATTGATACTCATAGTAAATGAAATTAATCGATAAAGTACTTTATGTGATAAATTGGTTAACTTACATATCCATATAGATATTTATAAAGAAAATTAAATAGTAGTTGAGTGATATTAAATATAGATTAAATTAAATATAAATTATTTTAGTTATATATTTATATTCATATTCATATATATAGAATAATTATTATAATAATTAAATTTTTGTTCTTAATAATTAAAATATTTAGTTTAATTTAATAACTAATTATTATCTTAATTTTTTGTATTAAAATATATAATGTAAATAAAAATAATTATGAAGTTAAATTTATACAGTACATATAGCATAAAAATTATAAGTAATATTATATATAAATTATTAGCATTATATATAATAATTAATAAATATCGGTTCTTTCGGTATAATTCGGTATAAGATAATTTGATATAGTTCAATACGGTTTTTGATCCGATTCTAGGTAAAAATATCCAGATCCTAAAGTCAACGGTATAATTCGGTATGGTTCTAGTAAAAAAGTCAACGATACAATTCGGTTCGGTTCTAGTCAACTCTCCTGCAAGTGAAGTAGGGGTTGAGCATCTAATCAACTTATCTCGCAAAGACTGAAAATGACTTTTAAGCAATAGTAAGTAAGAACATCTGCAACTTGATCATGATTGCTGATATATCGGACAACTAGAAACTTCCCCTTGACCTTTTCATGGGTAAAATGGAAGTAAATTTTCATATGTTTCGTGTGAGTGAAAAAACTGGATTGGCAGTGACATTAGTAGCACTCAATTAATTGTTTCAACCAAAATGAAGGAATGGTGCATAGCTAATGTCACGTAACAAGGGATCCAACCAAGTATGCTCAGAGATTGCATTTGCAAGAGCATAATACTTGCCTCGATAAACAATCTAAAGACTGCATGCTATTTCTTAGAAGACTAAGACACAAGATTATTACCTAGAAAGATGGAAAAACTTAAAAGGAGATTTCCTATCAGCAACTGTAACTCGCGTAGTCAAAATCAGCATGTCAATGCAGTTTACATGTCGACTGGCGAGAGATAAGCAACCCATGAGAAGAAGTACCCCTTAAATATCATAAAATTCATTTGACTGCAAACCAATGTTGATCATTCGAGTTATGCTCTATTAGGAGAACTTATTTACTGCAAAGGCAATTTTCGGCCTACTAAATGTGAGGTACTGAAGGGCACCCGCAATTCTATGGTAAAAGGAAACTATTGCAAGATTCACGGGCTTAAGCTAAATTTTGTGTATTTTAGTTTCTTTATTTTAACTTATCTACAACTGTCAATTAGTGCTGTAAATTAGTTTTTTCTTTAAGATTATTTCCTTTTGTAGTTTTTTTGTATTGTTATATATCTGTATATTTTTCCAATCAAAGAATATATAAAATTTTTTACCATTCAAGTTTATATGGTATCAGAGCAATTCTATTTTCAGAATCCCTAGCCTTCATCTGTATTAACCCATCTTCTCCCCCTCCTATTTTATTTCATTATCATGTCTGAAAATTCAGAAACAACCATTATTGCAGACCTACCTACAGCCATTACTACCACTCAAGTTCCCACCTCAAAATCCCACTCTATTCAAATTACCACGATTAAACTGAATGAAGAGAATTTTTTACGCTGGTCCCATTCTATGCGCATGTATATCCATGGTAGGGGCAAGATGGGATATTTAACTGGAGAAAAAGGAGAAGCCTGCACCTGGTGATTCTAGCTATGCTAAATGGGATGAGGAGAACTTTATGGTGATGACATGGTTGGTGAATTCGATGGAGGAAGACATAAGCTCCAACTATATGTGCTATCATACTGCCAATAAGCTTTGGGATAATGTCAAACCAAATGTACTCAGACTTAGGAAATCAATCTCAGGTATATAAGTTAACTTTAAAGTTAGAGAAATTCATCAAGGTGAGGATACTGCTACTAAATATTTTAATTCCTTAAAACGTCTTTGGCAAGACTTGGATCTCTTCAATGATTATGAATGGAAATGCACTTATGATTGTAACCACTATAAAAAAATGGTGGAGGATAATCGTATTTTTAAATTTCTTATTGGACTTAATATGGAATTTGATGAAGTTAGAGGCAAGATCATTGGTAGACAACCACTTGCATCAATTGGTGAAGTGTTTTCTGAAGTCTGCCGTGAGGAGGAGTCACCGACTTGTTATGCTCAGCAAGAAAAATCCTGCCAGCCCTGTTGAAAATTCTGCTATTGTAGCCAATTTTAACCGAAATAATTATAAAAAAATTCAATGAAAAACCTCGTATTTGGGTGTGACTATTGTAACAAACCACGTCATACACGTGAGACATGCTGAAAACTATATGGAAAGCTAGCAAATTGGAAGGGCTCTCATGAAGGACAGTTTAATAAGACTCCTACTGCACATGAGGTAGATTCATCCCCCCTCAACAAAGAGCAGATTGGTCAAATTATAAAATTTCTGAAGTCCAACTCAGGTTCATCTAGTGCTCCAAATGCTTTTGTGACTCAAATAGGTAATAATTTTATCATAGATTCGAGAGCTTCTTATCATTTGACAAGTTTGTCTAGCTTATTTCATTCTTACTATCCTTGTTCTAGCCATGAAAAAATTCGCCATAGCAGATGGCTCTTATTCCTCTATAGCTTGAAATAGTTTGGTAAATCTTTCACAAAATATTTACTTAAAGAATGCCTTATATGTTCCTAAACTTGCCTGTAATCTTCTATCGGTTAGCAAATTATGCAAAGATGCTAACTGTTGTGTTACTTTCTTTGAAACATATTGTGTTTTAGGAATTGAACTCGGGGAAGATGATTGGCAGTGCTAAATTAATTAATGGCCTCTATTACTTTGAAGATGATCAAGATTCCAAAAATAATGGAGCTTAAGGTTTGAGTAGCATTAGTTATACTCCTGTCAAGGATAAAATTATGCTTTGGCATTATAGATTAGGGCATCCTAGTTTTACTTATCTTAAAAAACTATTTCCTAGTTTATTTAAAGGTTTGGATTGTTCTAAATTATATTGTGAAAACTATATTTTATCTAAGAGTCATAAGATTGTTTATCATCCTAAACCTTATCAAGCTTCAAAACCTTTTTAATTAACTTACAGTGATATTTGGGGTCCATCAAGGATTAATACACTCTTAAATAAAAAATGGTTTATGACATTTATTGATGATCATACTCGTGTATGTTGGGTTTATTTGATGATGAAAAAATCTGAGGTTGAAAAATTATTTAAAATGTTTTACTCAATGATCGAAAATCTCTTTGAAACCAAGATTGGGATCTTTCACACAGATAATGGAACTGAATACTTTAAAGGAGCTCTTGGAAGTTTTTTCATCGAGAAAGGGATTTATCATCAAACTACTTATGTTAATACTCCTCAGCAAAATGGTATTGCTGAGTGCAAAAATGTTTTCTATGAATGTTCCAAAATATTTATGGGGAGAAGCTATTTCAATTGCATCTTATCTTATTAATAAAATGCCTACTCATGTTCTGAACTATATTGCTCCCATTGATTATTTAAAATAATATTTTTCTGAATCTCGAATACCTTCCAACCTTCCTCTTAAAATTTTTGGATGCATAGCGTATGTTCACAAAAATAATAAAGAAAGGTCTAAACTTGATCCGAGGGCAGAAAAATATGTTTTTATTGGTTATGCTCCAAACCAGAAAGGATATAATTGTTTTAATCCCCAAACTAAAAAAATCATTGTCTCTATGGATGTTACATTTCTTGAAAATCAACATTTCTTTCAAAAAATTTCTCTTTAGGAGGAGAGAGGAGAAGAAGAATTTTTTTTTTTGATGTTTTGACTATCTCTTTACCAAAAATCATTGATTCCACCGAGGAAATTAGTAATACTGAAAAAACAAGTGAGTCCAAATCTGTTTTGCCAAACATTTTTGAATCCTCGACAGGAGGAGAAATATTGTCCATTGTTTCTACAAAAGATGGTAAAGAGCTCCGAACTTATTTTAGGAAAAAAAGATCATCAAAAAATAAAAAGGTCATAATTCCTTTAACACCAATTCAATCAGATGCTCCAAGGATAGAACCTGATATTACTCCAGGTATTCATAATACTTCCTCTTCTCATACTCTTTCTGTGCCTAATGATTCAAATGTTAATTCAATTTTTAATACCGAGCCTAGTGATCTAGATATTCCTGTAGCTATTAGGAAAGCTAAACATGCCTATCATCCTACATCCCTATATCTTTTCTATGCTAAACTCTCAAAGAAACATAATGCCTTTATATCTAAGTTATCTAACTTGTTTATCCCGAGAAACATACACGAAGCACTAGATAATCCTGATTGAAAATCGGTAGTAATTGAAGAGATTAATGCTCTAAAGATAAGTGGGACTTGGAAAGTTGTTGATTTACCCAAAAACCAAAAAATAATCAGGTGTAAATGGGTGTTTATAATGTAGTGTAAGGCAGATGGGAGTATTGAAAGATATAAAGCAAGATTAGTTGCTAAAGGTCTTACTCAAACATACAGGATTGATTATTAAGAAACCTTCGCCCCTGTTGCTAAATCCAATTCTATTTGAGTATTATTGTCTTTAACTGCTAATTATGACTAGCCAATACACCAGTTAAATGTAAAAAATGTATTCCTAAATGAAGATTTAGAAGAAGATGTGTTTATGAGCTTGCCTCCAGGATTTGAGATGATGATGGGATAAGATAAAGTCTGTAGGCTTAAAAAGTCACTATATGTGTAACACCCTTATACCATCATACAGTGTACGTGGTAATCGAATGTCAAATCATACATTAAATAGTGAATTTTTTTTTCTAACAACACCGATAAACATACTTTTACATAGATACTTAAAATATAATCATGAATCGCATAACTGTGTCTCAATAATTAACAAATAATTTCTTATACTATAAACATATACGTGCACAATAACTATATTTTTTGTACCTACATATATATGCCAAAATTAGTTTCTATCTTGTTCATTTTCTTGGACTTGACTACTCCTGTAATACCAGCCAATCAAATCCTATCATCTTCATAACTTGCGGACAGTCAACAAACTATGCGCTGAGCATCGAAACGCTCAGTGATGGATACATATCCCAAACTTTCCATAATAAATCACAGAAACACACATACACACTTGCATGAATTTACTCATACGTACATTCATTCGATGTGCATACATACATAACATATACATACGTTCACCTACCTATACATCCACATCCTTTACATACATATATATACCGTACATGCATACATAGCATATCATACTTGCATACATATACATATCATACATGCATACATATGCATACATATACATACATATACATGCATACATATACATATCATATACATACATACACGTATACATGCATTTTATTTACATAGTTTACTCGTACATGTATCATACATATTTACTTACGATTTCACTACACCACAACATTTAATTTAAATTCATTTAAAAGTCTTAATAAGCATAATATACTATTAAAAATCCGTTTTTCAATTTAATTTACAACTTTACTTAATTTTTTAGTTTAGTCCTTTAACTTTTCATTTATTCTAAATTTACTATTTTTATACCTTTAATTACCAAAATGTACTTTAATTTCTTATTTTCTCATTTAAATCTATTAATTGGCTTATAAATTACCAATTAATCCTTGTTTTGACTTTTCATGTAAAATTACATTTTTGTCCTTTAATTTTATAAAGTTGACTTTTTATACAGTTAGTTCATCAAATTACCATTTTACCCTTATTAATTCTTTCCTTCTCACTTTTACTTATTAAATTCATCTTTTAAAAAAATTACCTTTTTACCCCTAAACTTTTTAACTCTTTCATTTTAGTCCTTTTTCATCTTAATTTCAATTTTAAATTTTCTTTTACACTTTTAACATTTTTATATAATTATGCCCCTAGTACAAGACCCGACAGAAAACTCTCAGACCGGATATGCGGGACGTGGACCCCACAGGGCCACAACAGAATGAGAAATGACCTCCAAGAATCATTCCTCATATAACATATGAACATATGATAGTATGTATGATATATACTATGGAAATCAATAATCCAACCATAGTAAAGCAAGTCGCTATGACTTGCACCGCGGTACAGATATTCCCTATGGCTAGCCAATTATATCCTGAACTAAATTTTACTGTCTGACTCTTTCTAAGGGCATAAATTCACTTACTTTTCATTTGATTATTCAATTATTCATTTTTTTTTACAATACTTTTCATTGCTTGTCATTTCTGTAATAGTACATTACATTTGCAGTCTGTCTTCTTTACGCAGTTAGTGAATTATTTCGCAATAATTTACCATTTAATCAATAAATTATGCAGTAGTTCATCATAATTTCATATTTTTCAAATAAATACCTAACTAAAATTTATTCCAACAATATTCATTTAATTCCCATAAATTCTATCAAAATTTATGTACATCAATTGTACAACTTAATTACATTAAAATAATTAAAGATTTCATAGTTTTCCTTTTACCTTCCATTCGGCCATAACTAAAAGTTCACCATATACATACATAATACACACATTATTAAACATATATTACATTGTACACTAATTTCATTTAATACTATCTTTTGTATAATATCATTATTTACAGTTGTATTTGCTTATATGCTTCTCATCTATAATTTACTAACTTGTATTATAAATATTATAATCCCAAATGCTCATTTTACCAAATCTATTACATTATTTCTATACTAATTTTAATGTTATTATTATTAATTATTCACGTTTTAATTCATTCATTATTTATCACACTCATTAGTTTCTTTAATTCATTTAATCACTGTAACTTACTCAAATCACTTTATGCATAATTAAATACCACACTAATTACATATAAGTTTATTTCAATTCAAGTCTTTCACATTTTCATATATATCCATTTGTCTTATTCCATATAACTTATGCCATATACAAATTTATATTATTTATCCTTGAAATTTGCATTTCCTTAAGTATTTAATTAACAATACTATGATTCTTATATTTGTCCTTTACATATAATTTATTAAAATAATTAGGTATATTCTGTACGTACATATTTAGTTCATTATTGTCATATTTATTACATACTTACTCATATATTCATATATACATATATATATTTACTTACATTTATAATCATATACGTACATATTTGTCTACCTACATTTATACACATATATGTACATACACATATACATATATGCATAATTTTATACATATATTTAATTATTAAACTTATTTATTCTCAATAATTATTTTCATTTTGCTTATTACTAATTATTTTACATATTAATTCTTAAATTAACTAAATTATCATTTAGTCTCACAATTTTTATTAAATTATAATTACGCCCTTTTTCTATCAATTTATTTACCAAGATATCATTATTTATCTAATTATCATTAATTCAATATTTATTTGTAAAATTACCATTTAATACCTAAACTTGCTAAATTATCATTTAGTCCTTAAAATGGCTAATTTACTGTTTAGTCCTTCAATTTCTCATAAATTTCAAAACAATACCCTTTATTTTATTTTATTTATAAAATTGCCATCAATTATTCATGTTTCACTACTAAGTCCTTATTTATTGGTAAAATTCCAATTTAGTCTCTAAACTTATTTTTATGCTTAAATTCTTATTTTAATTATCATTTTTTTCCAATTTAATCTTAATTCATTTAAAATATTTATTATTATTTTTTTTCAATATTTAGCAATATTTCATTTTTATCCCTAAACTTTTCATTCTTTTTTTTTCTTTGTACTCCAATTAATTAATTGACTTATAGTATGGCTATTTTTGCAATAAATAAAACCTTTCTCATTAAAATTCAATATTTTCACTATAACATAATTTAAAATTTAACTTAAAAATATTCTAATTAATCCCAAAAATTCAAACTAAATTAGTATAACATTAAAATTATACCTACTTTCAATTTATACTAATATTTTCACCATTTAACCAAAATAAACACACACACCCACACACAAGTAATTCGGCCAACATAAACTTTACATTCTAATTATTTTTTTTTCATTTACAAGCATTTCATTCATCCATTTAAGCCTACAGTTTCACATATATCATATTATTTCAAATTTTCATACATAATTACACACAATCAAACATATACATAAGCAAATTTCCATACAAAAATTATGGAAATTGAGGGATAATGTATCCATTAACCTCAAATTTATCTTCTTCACACCTTGGTCTTTACTTTCTCCATTTTCTCCTTTAAAAGCTTTAATTCCTTCAATATTTTCCTGTTATGGCTGAAATTTCCAATGCCAAAATTCATCAATTCTTGCTTCATTAATTAAATTAAACCACATAAATCTAACCTACACATCCTAACACATCTCTTAGAACCTTTAAATTAAATTAAAAACTCCATTTCTACTTACCTCAATTTTTGACATAACCACTTTCTCCCTTAATTTCTTGTACTTCCAGCAGCTTGACTGATCTTTTGAGACCTTCAAGAGCTTCATAGAGAAGCTAGGATTAAGTTGAGAAGACTTGATTTAATGAGAACTTAACAAAGGAAAGGAGAAAATCAAGATAAATAGAGGAAAAACCTTTGGCCAAGAGGGAAGGAGCAAGAGATCGTGAAGACTGAAGAATGGTCTAGAAAATTGATGAAGTTTAAGGTATTTATAGGCTGGTTTTGGGCTGAACCTGGTCCAACCAAATGGTCCAACCAATTTAGGCCCAATAAGCTTTCACAATTTATTTCTCTCACTTTTAAAACTCAATTTCACTCAAAATTAATTCCATAATTCTTAAAATAATATATTGACACTCCATGAAAAATTTTGGCTCAATTGGAGTTCGTTTTTAGTTCGGTTTAGTCCAACCAGTTCGATTAATAAATTTTCGATGTTGCCGAAAAATTAATTTTTTTCCACCAAATAATTTTTCATCTCATAAAAGACTTAACTGGAAATTACTGTAATTTTTGAAGATCATTTGCTAGTTTTAAGGCCTTGGTCAAATTATAGTTGATCGGTTACTATTTAAACCGAAATTATTATTTTTCTCTTACTTTTTGAGGTCAAATATCATTAAAAATACTTCTAAAATTTTTAAAATATATTCATTAGACTCCATGAATATTTTTGAGTCATTCGGAGACTGTTTTCCGATCTAGTTCATTTTTACCAGTTTGATATTCCAATTTTCAAAGTTACCGTAACATCAATTTTTTATTACCATATGATTCCACATCACATTTAATGTATATCTGAAAAATATAGTAATTTTTAAAGATCATTTGTTATTTTTAAAGTCACAGATAAGCTCTCAGTTAACACAAGCATCATTTTAACTGGAACCGTGACTTTTTTCTTAATTTTGACTTTTAATGGTCCATTTGACCTTATTTTTAGTCCAAATTATATCTCTGAACTCCAGCTAACTTGCTCTTTCCAATGGTCCAATAAAATATTTTTTGACTCAAGGAGATACTATTCACCCCGGTGTTACTATTCACTGTCGGAAAGTACTATTTTCGACTAGCTTGATATTTGGGCCATTACGATATGGCCTTAAACAATCTTAAAAAGCTTGGTTTGAACATTTTGGAAAAGCAGTAAAAAGTCATGGTTATCATCAAAGTCAAGCAGATCATATAATATTTTATAAGCAATCGGAGAAGGGTAAGATCTCTATCTTAATTGTTTATATGGATGATATAATCTTGACAAGGGATGATCTTGAAGAAATTGCAGACTTACAAAGGAAGTTGGCATGAGATTTTAAGATTAAAGATTTGGGATTATTAAAATATTTCTTGGTATGAAATTCTCTAGATTAAAGAGGGTATATTTCTAAGCCAAAGGAAATATATTCTCGATCTTCTCAAAGAAACAAGCTTTCTAGGATGTAAAGCTACAATTACTCCCCTTGATGCTAATTTGAAACTTGAGCCAGCTAAAGCTAAAGATGTGATTGATAAGGAAAGATTTCAAAGGCTTATAGGGAAATTAATCTATTTGTCACATACCCATCCTGATATCGCCTTCGCTGTAAGTATGGTTAGCCAATTCATGCACTCACCTAGACAAGAACATTTTGATGCAACTATAGAATACTAAGATACCTAAAAAGAACTCCTGGAAAAGGTCTTATAGTTTGGAAGAATAACAATCTTCAAATAGAAGTTTACATTGATGCTGTTGGGCTGATTGTATTACTGACAGACGATCTACTTCAGGCTATTGCACCTTTATTGGAGGAAATCTAATTACATGGTGGAGTAAAAAGTAGAATGTTATGGCTCGAAGTAGTGCTGAGGCAGAGTTCAAATCCCTTGCTCATAGGATTTGTGAGGCAATTTGGTTGAAAAGACTATTGGAATAATTGAAGGTCTTGGTTTCTTATCTTATGAAAGTATATTATGATAACAAGGTAGCCATCTAAATTTGCTTATAACCCGATTTTACATGACAGAACAAAATACATTGAGGTGGACAAACATTTCATTAAAGAAAAAATTGAAAACGAGTTAATCTGTGTTTCCTAAATCCCAACTACAGATCAAATAGCTAACATACTCACCAAAAGGCTACACAAGAGACAATTTGAATTTCTAATTAGCAAGCTAGCTATGAAAGACATCTTCAAGCTAGCTTGAGGGGGAGTGTTGGAAGATTCACGGGTATTAGGCTAAATTAATGTATTTTAGTTTCTTATTTTAACTTATGTACAACTATCAATTAGTGCTGTAAATTAGTAAAATAATTTTATTCTTTAGGATTATTTTCTTTTGTAGTTTTTTGTATTGTTATATATTTTTATATTTTCCAATCAAAGAATATATAAAATTTTTACCATTCAATTTTATAGAAACATCAGTGAAGTTGGGCCTGACATCTACAACTAAATTGTTAGTAACAGTTAATGGCATTGAGTTAGGACTAAAGGGAGCCATATTTGCGCGAAGAAAAAGATCATTTATATATTTAACTTATGACAGAGCAAGCCATTAAACCCCTAATTTGCTTTAATCCCCAAGAAATAAGAAAGTTTACCCAAATTCCTAACAACAAATAAGTTCTGCAAATTCTCAACCAAGTAATCTTCTAGACCTGAATGAGACCAAAGGACGAGAATATCATCCACATGAATTAAGCAAAACTATAGTTGCCCATTTAAACCAGTATAATAATATAAAGATGAATCCATTTTAGACCTACGAAATTCAAATGATAATATCAGTCAAACATTTTTTTCTGCATTCATGGAGCTTGCTTTAACCCATAAATAGACTTATCTAACTTACATACAAAATTAGGCGTAGATGCATCCGTAAATCCAGGAGGTTGTTGTATAAACACTAGTTTATCAAGATTTCCATGTAAAAGGGCATTTGAGATATCAAGTTGAGTGATGGAACCATCATTAAAGACAATGATAGGGAGAAAAAGGCAAATAGTAATAGGTTTAACCATTGGGCTGAATATATCCCCAAAATCAATCCCGGGACATTATGCAACACCTAAATACCCCTCATAACTAATTTGGAATGTTACACTTACTATAAATCATATTAATTTAATTAATAATACAAGCATCACTAAATAATTCGATCAAATTTGATACCAACCACATATCATTAAATTAAAATTTCATAATAAATACAAAGTTTGATTACAAGAAAAAATCTCACTAAGAATTAATCGGGTATATAATTAAGAATTTTAAAAAGTAAATTTCTTTACATGATTTACACTACATTTTTAGGAGATTCTTGGCAGATGCCATAGTCCTATCCTCCAGAAAGTCTCCAACTCGAAACCTATTACAGTAACACATATAACTAAGTCATTTATCACTATGTATAATTAAGGATATACCTAATTCATTCTTAACTGTAGTATTTCATACTACTATATACACTGCTAAAACTTAACTAGCACCAATTTTCACTATCAAGAATTATTCTTAGATGCATGAACCAATCAACTATCCACTCTTGTTCAACTACCTTCACTAGTTGCTTAATTTCACTCCATTAGAAGCAAGATCACTTAAAATTTCCTATTGAGTTATTGCCCTAAAGTTATTAATAACCTTTGAAAACTCTTATGTGAGCCACTCCTCTAACTTGCCACTAACCATTACAATACTTAGCGATATATCAATATTTTGTTCAAACTTATAATTAGCATCCCAAGCTTCCTACGTATCCCAAAATCGAAAATCAGAACTACGTAGTTCTAACAAGAAATTTACATTATACTAATTATCAATAACGTATAAACGTATATAAATCATACACTTTATATCATGCCAATTACACATACATGTATCTTACATTACCATCATCACATACTTAATTATTACATTCTTATCAAGCATAGTACAAATACACTATAATCACTTTCTTAACTTGACCTCAATATAATCGTGGACAATTAGAAATACTAGATACCATGTAGGTATTGAAGTACCAGACACTATCACAATATCAACACTAGATATTCAGAGGTATCGATTCACTAGATACCATTAAGGTGTCAACACTGGATACCCATAGGCATCAAATCGTTATCCCCTTATAAGTCCATTGCTAAGTTTAAATCAAGCATACAATAAGGCCTTGCTCACTTATTCATCATTTAATTACATTTATAACAAATTAGGTTGAAAATATTTTACGGTATCTGTAAATCAATAGCACATTTATAATCACTCATTAACTTTATTTGCAGTGCACTAATATTACAATAATCATCAAATTTCACTATGATTCATACATAAATTTTATGGTAGTATAAGCTAATTCACACATAATAGATCTCATTACACTCTTTTAGACATGTTCACAATGTCCTATTAATGTTTAAAAAAGTTCGAAAGACATTCAGTAACCTTCGAATGATATTTGGGGATAAAACACAAATGACCCAATTGTGATGGCATTTGTCTCATTCAGGTTAAAGCATTCTGCCCAACCAAAATACAAGTGACCTGGTTAAGATAACCTTATCTCAATCGGGTTGATGCAATCTGCCCAGAACTCAGCAACATTAGAAGTGTGATTGTTAGGAATAAAATTCCCATGTTCCATTAACTAGCAAGGCTATAACAGTCATAACATGCCTCCACTATGGTCATTTAGAGGGTTGAGAGTAACATGTTAGCTTTTAGTTAACATCAATTATAGCTATATAAGACACAGGTTGCTGTGATCGCAGATTTCTAGTCTTTGCTTGTTTAACCATAAGATGAGTTCGGGTAAGCTGAGACAATGATGGGTACATCAAAGTACCAGTTTATAGTTGAACAAAACCCACCTCAATTAAAGTTATAGTAATCGAGCAAGAAGAACAGGTGTCGATAGAATAGAGAACTAGACTGGTGGCTACTGGCTGACTATAGCTTGTTGAAAAAGAACCTATGGCTGATAGTGTTGTAAGCTAAAGGACAAATGGTGGTATTGGGGTAGATAACACTAAGGTAATGGTGTTAGTAAGTGAAGTAGTGGCAGTTGTAGGAGGTAACACTTCACTTGGAATAGAAAAAGAAACACCTGCTCATCAAAAAATACATGACATTAGACATAAAATTTTCTAGAAGCAATATCATAAATTTTATACCTTTTATGTGTATAACTATACCCCAAAAAAGACACAATGAATATATCAAGGAGATAATTTATTTTTACTATAATAATGATCGAAGACAATGAAAGCAACAACATCAAAAAGTAGGCATTTAAAGATAATTGGGTTTGGACTTAAAAAGAATGTGATATGAAGATAAGTGTTTCACTTTAGGTGTACGAAACCATTAATGGGATAAACTGCCATTTTGAAAGCATTTATCCAAAATTTTTATGGAACATGCGCATGATGCAATAAAGTGCTACTAGCTAGTTTCACAACTATATGAAGGTGCTTTTATTTTGTACATCCATTTTGTTTTAGAGTGAGCGGACGAAAGGTCCGCTGACAAATACCATTTTCACTAAGGCCCCAAGTTATACCCTGTTAGGATAATGACATGTATATGGAAGCATATAAAATAAATGTTGATGGTTATGTGAGTTAATGATTATTATGGGACGTAGTTGGTATTATTTTAAAAAAAAATTGATCAATTCGGTAAAGTACTATTAGCATTGGAATTTTCATGCATAAATAATTATGGGACACAACATAACATGCAATTAAAGGTGGAATTGTATGTATTTAAAAGAAAAAAGGTAAGTGAAATGCAACCAATCACTAACTAACACTTGGGTCAATAAGAATTTGACATTTGTATCTTTTTGAAAGGGAAATGTGTGCATATATAAGAAGGCGAGGGGGACGCCGACCATGGAAGGTTGAAATCCAAGAAATTTTACTCTTTTATCTTCTCTAAATGCACACAAATTGATCTTTAAGAAGGATCAAAGAAGGGAAAATATGAATTAAGCATAATCAAGCTAACAAGGTAAGTTATTTATGTAACTAAATAGGAAATTATCTTCACCTTCATTTATTCTTCACCAAATATTTCGGAATGAATGTGTATATATGTGTTTTGTGTTTGATTTGCATATATTATGTGTTCAAGTGTAGAAGCAACCAAGGAGAAAGAGAAGAAAATTGATCAAAGAAGGGTTTTTGGGCACTTGCAAGGTATGATAATTCTCTATCCTATTTGGTGTATGCTTAAGATGATTTTAATGGGTATGAGATTGAATTTTAACATGATATGTTGATGAAGTTTGGAATTGAGGCTAAATTGCATGGTGAAGTTTGATTTTGGCCTTCATTGATGAGTTGGTAAAATTATGCTAGAAGTTACCTTGAACCAATTTTAGTATTTTTGCCATAACTTAACCTAAAGGCCTCTAAATTGGATGATTCTAGTTGGAGATCGAACTTAAGACATAGAACTAAAAATTTTTAGAGAAACAAAGTCTAATTTTATCACTAACTCCTTTGGAATTTAGTTTGAAATTGATTTCTGTTGTTGCCCCTGTGTTCTAGAGTAAGTCTATAATAAATTGGTTATAATTCTTACTACAAAACTCCAAATGACATGAATCAAAATTATATAAAAACTAGACATATAGTGAAGTAACTTTTATGAAGAAAATGCCCTAATTATATCTCTATTTTCCCAGTAAATTTTCAAAAATAGGATAACAAATTTATTTTTGAAAAGTACCTAATAGCAAATTGTGTTGTTTGGGTATGCCACCCAATTTACTTATCCAAATTATTTTATTCTTAATGCATTAGAAATTTAAGACATCGGAGAATATTTTTTATGAGACCACCTTGCTTAGAAATGTCATTTATGTATTGAAAAGTGTTGTACAAAATTGTTCCTGAAAAACTATCTAGAATCTGGACATAGCCTACCTCACAGCTAGTAGACATACCTTGAAAGCCTTAAAAGTAAACCTGATGGCTGTGAGTTTTGCTTCTATAATGGTGCCTTATTTCAATCCAAATTTGAGTTTTACTCATCGAAATATCACTAAATTACATCCAAACTTTCTTGGATATTTATGAAACTGGGCAAACACATGTTTAAATATATTTGATGACCAAATATATATGAAACATATGAATGCATTAAAATATGAATATGTAAAAAATGCATGCTAAGTGAATTATATGTTTATAATAAGTTCTGTGCAATTACTATAATTATATGCCTATTTTATACGTAAATAAATGATTACATGGATTATTTGAAATGTGTAAGCATGCATGAATATACATGTATCTAAATATTATCCCAGTAACAAAGTGAATATGTGCATATGTTTGATATATATATATATATATATATATAATATATATATATATATATATATGCAAATATATCTATATGAACTATAAGTACAGGTTAAATATAAATAGGTACATCTTTGATTATATGATTGTAATTGTGTACTTAATTGATATATTAAATAGTGAAAAATGGTAACACATGCAAATCATGTCATATAATTCTTGTACATATAAATGTATGTGCTTGAAATAACATATGGAAGTAATGATACATATATATACACTTGTAAATATTTTGCTACATATGTGATCATATTGATTATAAGTAAGAGCTCATGTCTATATGTGTACATATATTGATGGAAAAATGTATCGAAATGCCCTCAAAGTTATCTTTGGGGAGCTTAAATGACCCTAATATTTTTTTGGAGTAAAAATATCCCTCAACTCATAAAATTAACTCTCAAATATACCTCCGTTTACATTCCATTTGTACAGGATAATGGTGTTGACGTAGCCAGTTACACTGACATATTTAGGGTGATGTGGCTAACACTTGGTGGACGAATTACCAACTCAGCGCCATATCGGCTCTACATGGAATGGGACCCATAGGTGAAAAAAATTATCTTCCCCTTTCCCTTTTAATCTCGCCATCTTCTTATTCTCACAAAGCACGATCTGTGTTTCTTGAAATCCCTAACTTCTAATCCCTAATCTCTATAATATTCCTAATCCCTTATCTCATTCTCAAAGAGATTTTTCAAATCATTATAAACCGAAAAAATGGCATCTTCCAATTCTGCTAAAGAAAGCATAAATCGAAGGAGGAGATTAGTCAAAGGAGGCATTCCACAGTACTTGTGCAGATGTGGAAAAAAGGCAATCTTGCTTGAATCTTGAAGTGTTAAGAATCCAAGAAGAAGATTTCATCGATGCCCTATTTTTCTTATTGAAGTAAGTTGCAATGGTTATTTTTATGATTTAATTTCCTCTTCGACTAAACTCCTCAAATGCTTTCTTACATTTTCTTTGTTTAGAAAATTTTAGGTTTCTTTCATTTTCTTTGTTTAGAGAATTTTCTTATGGATTTTAGTTTGTAATGGTGTTTTAATTATATAGTACATATACCTGTTTTGCTTATTTTCTTTGTGATTTTCTTGGATTTTTATGTGTCTATGTTATAATTCTTAACTTGTGTAGAGGAAGGGACTGCAAGTTTTTTTGATGGAAAGATGGTGAAATGCCTCTAAGGGCAGTTAAAGTAATAAATCAACTGAAGAGAGAGAATAGGTATCTTGGAAGAATTTGCAATATGAGTGGAGATTATGATATTCAATTGTCTGAGATACAGAGGCAAATACAATGTATGAGAAATAATGAAATTAATTTTGAAAGAGATAATAATAATAATAAGTTGAAATGGAAGATAAGAGTTTGCCTAATAGTTTTATGCGTTACTTGGTTTGTGGTCATTCCAGTTCTATTGTGAGAGGAGTTATAAGTTTCAATTATGGTTGTAAGATATTATATATGGTTTAATTCATTTAATGAAATGAAATGCTACCATATTTGACATATGCATGCTGTATCTGTTTTGCAAATGTGTTGTTGTCATTGACTAATTAATGAAGTTGATTTATGGGCAACAAAGTTTAATTTGTGCACAAAATGAAGCTGTTAAAAATTCAAAACAATTGATAAATTTATCCTGTAAAAAGAGAGTCCAAAATTATTACCACAATAAAACTAAAATTAAATCAATAACTACAACAGTTAAAGAGATAACAACTAACACCAGATATCTTATATATCAAAATTAGTTGAGTTTTTACAAAATGATTAATGTGAATTGTCTAAGATAATAGTTTTGAAATCACAAGGCTATTCACAAATTATCCATTTACAAAAAGCAAGACATATATAAAAAATAAGCTGACAGTATCATTAATCAACAGTAGTTACATAATCATAATATAGCCATTGCTTCATGAACCTTTAAGTTGTTTACCCTTCTTCTTCCTTAACATGTCTTATTTTTCCTTTTCTAAATCAGAATGTGTTGCAGTTCTCTTGTTCTTTGCTTTTCTTTTTCTTTGACTTGGTTGGAATGGCAAGTTTGCAGGCCCTCTATTTTCGTTTCTCACAAAAGATCTACTTCTTTCTTCTGTTGACCCTCTATTGTTTGTTTATCTTTTTGCTGTTTTTCTTTTTGCAATCCTGGTTTTTGGCTCATTAGGTATTAGAAATCTTGTATTTACATCGGGTTCATCATCACCACCATCAATTGCTTCCTCTTTATCTCCATCAATTAGCACACTAATGGAGTTACCTTGCTGTGATGAATTTATATGTTTTTTGTTAATGACATAGCAAAAAATTTAGAACAAATAATTCAATTAGTTTATATATAACATTCATTAATGAACTTACTTGGAATGTTGCCTTACCAACTTCAAGATTGTAGAAATAACCAAAACCTTAACAACCCTTCTTATTTCTCACGTAAGTAGTGTTTCCCGAGAGATGGAATACACCTAACACCTATGAACTTTGAGTCTGTAGGTGATCGGTCAAAGTATGGCTATCATTTTTTAGAGGCTGCTCTGTTGTTTAATTTTCATTATTTGTAGTAGCCTTGAGCCTATATCCTGTTAAAAAAAATTATGCATGCATTTACATATTCAGAATTAGAAATTGATAATCTATCATGACCTTTTTACAATTTGCTCTTTTGTGACCCAATTTTTTGCAATTTTCATATCTTTGTATGAAGCCTCTTTTGGACAACTTTTGTAAAGATCTAAATCTTCTTGGTTCATTGTTGTCTCTCTTTCTTTGCTTTTTTAGTCTACTAGCTTGCTTAACATATGGAGGACTGGTTCAAAATCATCCACTCTCTAAAATTATTGACCCTTTGTTGGCTTCAATTTATGCTTATAAATATTTATACATGTTTGCTTGCTATAATAATGAGAAATGTACTTGAATGGATCCACTTTGCTGTGGTTTATGGCAGCTAAGGTATGAGGACATGGGATTCTTGTGAGATCCTATTCCCTACATGTGCAAGTCTACATATCCAATTTGATTTCATGTTGATCAACCCCTTCGCTAACTTCATAACCATTTTCACCATTGAATTCCACCCTTTGTAATGCCCAGCACTCGACCCGATAAATGAATTGAATACCGAGTGTTACACCTTCTAGAAATCTAAAATAAAAATTTAGTTTCTATATCAAAATCCATACTAAATTTTCTAACTCTAAATATTTTTACCAAAAACTGGATAAAGTTTTCCCTATATAGGTCTCAATCCACCTTGTTATAGAATATAATTCACACTTCTACAATATCCATCATAATCCTCAACACCTTTAGCATCCAAATGATACCAATTTGCATCCCAACCTCCTCAACACATCACAATATATCAATAAATCAATCCACAAGATAAAAGAAATTAAACTTTTAAGTTGTAAACTGCACTTCCATAAGAACGATCAACAACCATTACTTCAATACAAATTTTAATAATATAAATACTTTAATAAAAAATATCAACTAAGAAGCCATCCACAACTTCAAAAACATATAAATCTCAAAATTTTCTCCCATGGCAAAGTATCCATTACGAAGTAGAAGAATTGCTCCTCACTTCCCAGTAGATTCTTGGATTGCTATTTTCTGAAAATACTTGTATACCTATGCATAAAAATAAAATTTCATATGCTAAGTAAACTGCTTAGTGGCAACCACTAATTTTATTTTTCCACGAGAAAGTATATTTTTATTATAAAAAGACGAAAATCACCATATATATATATATGTATACAAAATTTAAGTTTGTTAATTAATTACCCTTATCTCAAAGCAATAACCAATATCATAAGTTATTCATGAAGTTACATATACTGGACCCTATTTAAACCATCATATATATATATATATATATTAAAATGAATTAAATGGCACCTAATAATAGATATATTATATATATAATGTAACGAATATTATTAATATATCTATTATTAGGTGCGATTTAATTCATATATATATATATATATATATATATATATATATATGCCCATAATAATCCGAAGGAATTGTTTAGCGGATGCACATGACTGGAGTGGTCAAAACCTGATATTGCACTCATTTATAAAGTCAATTTTGAAATGGAGTGGTTAAAACTTGACACTGCACTCCACCAAAAAATAAATTTCAAAATGGAGTGGCCAAAACTTGACACTGCACTTCAATTTCCAGTACAAAAAAAGGTTATAACCTGACACTACCTTTTTTACACCTGATGATGAGTCATTTCTTTGTATTTACAAAATACCATTTTCTAGAATATCAATAAAAACTTCACCCCTATGGCCCGCCAATTATATCCCACTTATAAATTTTTTCACAGTTTACTAAGGGCATTAATAGAGTTTTAATTTCATATATTCCTCGATCTTTTATCAAAAGCTTATAATAGTTCCATTATCCTTGGATATGCCATCAGGCACCAAGAAATTTCCACTTAATCATGTTTTTAATATTATACATATTTTATTTGTATCTATATGTAATTAGTTAGAATCAATTTATGCCATATAATATCTCAAACACATTTACATTTATCAATAAGTGCACATTTATTTTCAAGTAAAAATAGAGAATTTCACATACACTGTGACAGGTATATTCATAAGATATTCATTTGCTAATTTAGATACATATATTAACATCAAATTATTTTATACCATCAATATTGCATTTTTAAATTAAATTTACACTCATTCTCTTTACATTAACCAATTACTTCTATTTAAATAAATAAATAAAATTAAGCTATTTATGTGACAATTACTACCTCCATTTCAATTAGTCATATGGATAGCCCCTATTTAATAAATTTTACAATAATATATATATATATATATATATATATATATATATATATATATATATATATATATATCATTCTTAAGTTTACCATAAAATTCAATATATTAATTCACCTAGTTTTCATATCAACAACACAAATCCTAACTTACCTTCATCAATTTCATAATTTCTAGTTTAATTCTATCAAAATTACATCATTCCATAAACTTTAATCTAAACATAATTTATATAAAATCATAGGAGAAGTAAATCTTAGAGGTTGCAAACCTCAATTGGTGACCACAAATTAATTTCAATAGCTTCAAAGTATTTTTCAATATAAAGCTCTATCTACCACCTCTTTACCCTTCTCCTTCTTCTAGAAATCTTCTTCTTCTTCTTCTTCTTCTTCTTTTATATAGTTTAAGAACTAATTTAACCACTAAACTTAATAAATCATAAAAAAATTATTAATTAAATTAATATCTAATAGCAAAATTTGAGAAATTTAACTTACCTAAGCTTTTAATCTAAGAAAATAAAATATTGATTTTTAAATCCCTAACCCCATTATCCTGTTCTCATCACTTTGCTCCTTAAAGATCCAACCTCATATAGCTTTCCTCTCCTTCATCCACTACTCACGGTAGAGTAAAGGGTGTTCCAATGATCGACAAAGCAAGGCAGTTCGATGGGTTAGGCTGCTAAGGAGGAAACGTAGCAAGAAAAGGGATGTTATTAACCTAGCTACGCGTATCAGAGGAGAAAGGGGGATGGTGGACCGACGATTTTTAGTGACAGGAGTGGAAAAAGATGGCAAATGGTGGTGGCTGGAAGGAATAGAAAATCAGGAAAATGAAAAGGGAAGGGAGGGCAGAACGTGAACAAGAGGGAGAAAGGAAAGACAAAGAGAAAAAAGGCAAAAAGAATGGCATATTTTTTTGGCTAATTCCCACTTTGGTCCTTTCTTAATTACCTTTAAATCCCTTCCCTATGAATTTATGCTCTTAGGTCGTTAATTAATTCAATTTTAAACCCATCCCACTTGTTTAATTTCCCATTTAATTTGTATTATTTTTTCAATCAAATTATTTATTTGGATGTCAAAAATGAAGCTTAATTCATAAATTCCAATTCACTTAATATTATTTTTGGTATTACATTTCTTCCCCTTTAAAAAGAATTTTATCCTCAAAATTACCTAGTTAAAACAGTTGTTGATATATCCTTCTCATTATTTTTTTAGGTTCCCACGTGGCCTCCTCTGCATTATGATTTCTTCAAAGCATTTTCAGCTTTACCTCTCGGGCTAGGATTTGAATTAGTTCCTCTTTATATGTCAAATCTGACTAGACATATACATCTCCAAGTTTGACAACATGAGATGGGTTTGATCCATGGATATATGAAACACATCATAGATCCTTTCTAATTCCCTTAGCAAATCTAGTCTATAGGCTATTGGACCCACACATTTTATAATTTTGTATAGTCAAATAAACCTAGGACTCAGCTTTTCCTTTCTACCAAACCTTAACACTTTCTTCCATGGTGATAATTTCAAGAATACCTTATCACCAACATAGTACTTTATATCCTTCTGCTTTAAGTCAACATAAGACTTTTGATGGTCCGATGCAGCTTTTAAATTGCTCTTGATAATTCTCATTTTTTCTTACATTTCTCTAATTAATTCTAGATCAACTATCTTATTCTCTTTAAGCTTAGTCCAACATAACAAAGTTCTACATTTTCTTTCATATAATGCTTTATATGGTGCCATTCGAATGCTTTCTTGGTAATTATTATTGTAGGTAAATTTAGCCAAAGGAAGATATCGATCCCAACTACCCTCGAAATCTATTACACTTCTAAGCATATCTTTCAATACCTATTACATCCAAAACGTGTAATTACTATAAATTTCTAACATTATATATCTTTAAATAACTTATTAAAAGGTATTTGAATCACTATTTCAGACTGTTCGTTTGACTAAGGATGAAAAGTAGTATTATAGTTTAGTTTTATACCAAGGGTTTCATAAAGCTTCTTCCAAAATCTTGAAGTAAACCTTGGATGCCTATCAGATATGATAGAATAAGGAACTCTGTACAATCGTACTATTTCATTAACATACAATTATGCAAATTTAATTTGTGGATAGTCAATTCTGATTGGCAAAAAATGTGCTGACTTTGTTAGTTTGTCAACTATCACCCATATTGAGTTATGTTTTTGCCTAGTCTGGGGGTAATCCACTAACAAAATTCATAGTGACTTTATCCCACTTCCATTCGGGTATTGCAATGAGTTGTAGCAAACTTGATAGAACCTGATGTTTAGCTTTCACCTGTTGGCAAGTTAGGCACTTTATCATCTATTCTGTTATGTCTTTCTTAATCCTAGGCCACCAATAATGAGTTTTTATATCCTGATACATTTTGGTGCTGCCTGGATGCATAGCATACGAATTATTGTGTGAGATCCCTATTTATACCCTAGAAGGATGTAAGAGAGATCACTCAATAAACTTATTAATACATGATTGATGGTAATGTAATGTAAGTAGGGATCTAGAGGTAATTATTCTAAAGGAGAATAGGTAATTTTATCGTTGTACATTAAGTCACATATGAGCCTAATTGCAAGAAGATATGAATTAGGAGTTTAATTGAAAAAGAAGAGAGAAAGAATTGGGGTTAGAATAAAAAAATTAATAGAGTTGAAAGGGCTAAGTGTAATTTTTCTAAGGTTGACAAATGGACCAATTAGAAAATAACATCTAATATCTCTAGTCAATTCTTGAATTTATGGAAAATTTTAGGGATTTAAGGGGAAGAGGTGGCCGGCCAACTCAAAGAACTGAAAAGGTAGCCATTTTCTCTCTAACCAATCCCCAAATAATCCCTAAATAACCCCAAATTACAAATCTAGCTAAGTGAGAGGAGAAAGAATTTAGTGTTTAACAATCTTAAGATAATAACCTTTCATCTCTTTGCCTTTACTTCTAATTCTTATAATTATGTAAGGGATTGAGGAGATATATGAATTTCAAACATGTTAATTGGTGGTTTCATTATGTAGAAGAAGGAAAATCCAAAGGCAAAGAGAATATAGTGGAGAAAAATTAAAGAGGTGATAAGCTAACAAGGTATGAAAACATTTAAACCTATGCATATGTGTGTATTTGCTTCTGTAAAATATATTTAAATGGTATTTTAGAGGTGATAATAAGATGGAAACATTAATATAATGCTTAAAGGGACAAGAGAACCGTAAATGGAAAGTTATCTTCAAAATAGGGAAAATTTATCCTAAGTATTCATTGGATCTAGTAACATTGTTTTGACTATAAAATGAGTTATAAAGCTTGAAATTGCATGATTTTAGTTGAGTTGGAAACTAGACTCATATATCTATATTTAATATAAGAAGTTGAAGTCTAATTACCCCTGTAAGATGATGAAAATGTAGCTTGAATTTTGACTATGTCTGCTACCCTATCATTGGGAGTAGTCTATCTTGTTTAATGAATATATGAAGATTTAAAGGTCTAAATAAAGTTATTTTTATGTTTTAGAAACTAAAAATATATAGAAACAACTTTGTAGAGATCACTTTGCTTGAAAAGGTCATTTAATATATCTAAATTGATGTACAAGTTAAAATTTTGAAGCAATCGGCATAATTTTTTGAATAGGGGAGATTTCAAGTGACCAATCACCCACTATCACGCATGCGACTCTTGTCACGCTCGCGATAGTAAGTTTTTATCCCCTATTTTTACTTTTTCTTCCCCCTTTCCATCACATTAGACTGCCTCCATATATTGTACTTATAATCGAACATAATATACCTTAAAACACAAGCATATGGGAGCTATAAATACAAATATGTATGAGTTTGTACCAAAGTATGTATATGAGCATGCATGATTTATAATACTTCTATTAGATAATGCAAACGTATATACATGTATACATTATTGAAATTATATGTTGATAGTTAAATTACACTATCATGATTATCTATTAATATTATATGTTTAGTTGTGCAATATGATGTAATGTGATGAATTGGATACAATAGATGAAATAATAATATATGAAATAATCAATGCCTGCACATAGAGCATGGTGGTGGATAGATAGGCATACCTATAGGGTTATATATGAAGCTACAATAGTCTTAATCCCGTTTGGATCCACAATATGTCCCCATTTGGGGTAACAATCTTGATCCCATTTGGATCCACAGGTTTAATACCCTTCAAATATTCATATGTTTGATACCTATAGGTATCCACAACACCTGTTATCCACACCTATTGAAATTAGGAAGATATTCACAAGAAATAATAAATAGTGAAATGTTAAATACTGGATATAAAATGATGATATGATATACGTGATTCATTTTATATTGTAAAACATATATGCAATAATCTTCTCAACTAATTATGGTATGATTTCTAATTCATATAAATGTATTTTTTTTATTATTACATATTATATGTGTGCATGAGAATGACCACTATGAGTGATTGTTCACATTAGGGGTGTGCAGAACTGAATCGAAATCAAGAATCAAATCGAATGAATTTTGATCTGTTTGGTTCTGTTATTTTGATTTTTAGTTCATTCGATTCTAAACCAAAATAGATAATTGATTTAATTGGTTCGATTTTTTAAATTGAAAAATCAAAAAAATTGAATCAATCGAAGTTTTTAAAACTCACGTTTTGCTTATATATATATAACAGCAAAAAACAACACATTTGAGGCGGCGAGAGCTTAGCGATGATCGAATGCAGCCTTGATAAGCTCTTTACGCTCTTTGCAACGAACTACCAGTGGCAAATCATCAACCTTGGATCCTCCACAGCCTATAGCAGAAGGAATAAGATAAAAAACTACTCAAGAAATAGAGAAATAATGTAGCTTTCATGGTGCCAAAAATGCCTGATCGTACAAATTGAGAATAAAAGAAAGCATTATGAGTAACGATAGATCCAGAGGACGAATTTGGGAACAAAATAACGTGTTGGATAGAGAAAAAATCGAAACCGTGAGAATTCATGCTTGAAAGAGAGAGAGAGAGAGAGAGAGAGAGAAATCTGACCGTTGAGATTGGAGAGATTGAAAGAGACCGTCCATGCAAGGAGAGCAATATTCGATGAAACTGAGATGTGAGAATTTGGTTAGCAGTAAAATAATGATAATAATAAAGAAAGGTGTATAGAGATGAGTGATAAGGGATTTGTCAGTGAGTAAAATTAGAGAGGATGGGAGAATTTGGTTTGCAGTAAAATAATGATAATAATAAAGAAAGCCCCTTGTCCCTTTAAGATCTCTGATAATGAGCTAAAACATTTTCAACTCCATGAATATATAGGTTTTCTTGATTGAGTATGAGTTTTTTTAATTGAGTACTTTAATTTTAATTGTATTGCATTGAGTTTTTAAGGTTTTTTTTTTCATTTTAGTATAGATTGAATTTAATTTTGCAAACTTAATATTTCTTTTAGTACACATTGATGAGTCTTTAAAATTTAATTTTCATTTTATTAAACTTTTATTTGTACTAAATATATATTAAAATGAAAATTTAAGAATATAATGTAATTAGTTTAAAAATGTAATAAGAAATTGTATAAATTTAAGGACTCAATAATGCATTTTGCACACAATAATGATTAATAAGATACATATCTAATTGATCTTATTTTATTTTTTAATATTATTGTAAATGTGAAATATATAATTTAACTACAAATATAAAAAAAGGAATTGAACACAAAACTTTCGGCACCTTTATTAATTGAGTGCTGGGAATAAGATGCCTTATTTTATTACTTGCTAATTCCTACTTTATTTTATTTAAAATTGAACTTGAATTCATTAATCAAAGCATTAAGATCAAAATAGGATGATCCACCTTCTTTAACAGCCTTTTTCGCTATAAGCCCAAATTCCTGTGCTTTCTTTCTCATTTCTTCAGCTTCTTTCTCATTTATAGCCTTCTTTAAAGTTCACTCTTAACAATGCTATCACCATAAAGTGTTAATTCTTGAACACCAAATCTTACACCAGTTTTCAGTACCTCATTCACCAATTTCTCATTGAAGAATTGCTCAGCTCCTATAGGCCAAATCACCATCGGTTTCCCAGTAGTAATTCTTTTAAGCATGGAATTCCATTAATTGGTTTATTTTATTGGATATATAGGCCCATTTAGGTTAAAAGTCCAATTAAAAAAATCCATGTATGATCCAGAATCGATTGAACTAAATCAAACCGATCAAAATCATTTCGATCCATTTGGTTTTCAGATCTATAAATTTCAATTTCGGTTTGGTTCTCATATTTTCCAAACTTCGATTCTTGGTTCTTTCCGTTCGGTTTAAAATTGAACTGACCATTTGCACACCCTTAGTTCACTTACTTATTGTTCTTCACTAAGTTATATAGCTTAAGACGGGTGTTCATCCATGTAGGTACTCAAGATCGGCCTTTCTAGTAGGGATAAAGCCAATAGCAGTAAAGCCATCACCAGCTTAGGAAGAGTCAAAGCATGAAAATGATGACGTCTTTTACTTACATTTTGTTATTGTAAATTTTATATTTCGTTGAACAAAAATGTAATGTAAAGGTATAATGAAAGAAATGACATTATTATAACTATGTTATACCAAGAAACTTCATCTTATATAACCTATTTCTATGTATTGACATGATTATGAATTACTGAGGATAACATAAAACATGAACAAATGAGATATTATGCATTGTTGTATGAAAGATAATACATAAAGTAACAGGAACCAGTGAATGTTAAAGTAGTCCTTACATATTGTGTGCTTCCTCTATAATTTATTTCTTGAGTTCTTCATCATTAGAGACACAGATTCAATTTTTATAGTATAGAAAATATCATTCTTTAATCACAAACTCATTGTCCTTTTCTTCTTAAATTTGCTTAAAAACGATAGCGAACTATTCGTCATGTTTTTGAGCTTTTTTGACTTGTTGTAACAAGGCTGGCCTAAGCCTCAATTCAGCTACAATGGCTCTATCGCTAGCTAATCTTAGCCTGACATTCATAGCTCTCAAAGTTATATAGAAAGACTGAAATTAATACTCATATGATATCATATTATCCAAACATATATCAAAAGTATTCTTATTCACTTAAAGAATTTACCTACTATAAATTTTTTATTGAGTGCATCTGCTATCACATTTGCTTTGCCTGGATGATAATCAATAATATAATCGTAATCTTTAATTAATTTTATCCATTTTTTTCCTCAAATTAAGCTCTTTTTGTGTAGGTAAAAACTTTCTGCTCTTATGATCGGTATAAATATAACACTTTTCCCCTTATAAATAGTGCCTCCAAACCTTTAAAGAAAAAAATAATAGCCACTAGCTCCAAATTATGAGTTAGATAATTCTTCTTATGTGGCTTAAGTTGTCGAGATGCATAACAACTTTCTTTTTTTGTATTAGTGGTAAGCGTAAATTTAACTATGTTATTAATATAATTTTAATATATTTTTATGTTAATTTAGTTATTTTATTGGTTAATTTCTTTAATTGGTATTTTTATTGTTTAATTGTGTATTTTGGTATTTTTAGAAACCTAATTGAAGAAAAAGAAACAAATTTTGAAGGACTTAAGTGAAATTTTGGTTTTTGGAGTTTTAAAGAAGGAAGATTTTGATCATGTTTAACAGAGGTTAGTCACTCCGTGGAGTGGGTCTTAAGGCAAAGTGATCGGTAGAGTGAAAAATCACTCTATCGAGCAAGGCCAATTCATTAAAGCATACTCGGCCGTTTCAAATTACATTCCATCGATTCTAGCAACTTTTATCTATGATCGGATTATATTTTTCACTAAACAGGAAGTCTTTTACTGGAATAAGAAGTCTTGTGCTAAACAGAAAGTTTTTGTTACAATTGGAAGTCTTGCAAAAATAGGAAGTAGAAGTTAGTTTTAATTCTTTTTATCAAGCTATAAAAGGAGCAAGGAACACCAAAGGAGAATGGATTAATTCATTCAGAGCTTTTTATTTTTTCTTTATGTAATTCATAATCTTTTCGTTTAGTTTTTTACTTAGAATTTGAAGGCTAGGATTGAAGAGTTCTAAGGAAACTTCAAAAACAAAAGAAGGGTTTTATGTGTATCATTCTCTTATCTTATTTTTATTTAACTTTTATGATAATGAGTGAATAGTTCATTTTCTTTTACTGAGGAAAACTTAAACCCTCATATTTCTTTATGTAATGACTTAATTTATTCTTTAATTAAATGCAAATTGGTTATTTCTTAATTCCTGAGCAGAAATCCTTATCTTGAGTTATATTTATGTTGATTGTTGATTTATTGAGAAATGGTTAATGATAAAATGTAATTTTCACTTTAAGGTATGCATGTTCATAGTTTAACTTATTTAATTTGATGCATAGTTATTTTCTGAAAAATGTGGTAACTGTGTATTGACTTTAGGTGAAATAATATTATAAAGAGATGAATTAAGAATGAATTGAAGTGAGATGTCTTGAGAAAGGGTCTGACAGATATTTAGGAATTTATAAACTGGATTTTTATACTAAGTATTGAATTATTCTGATTAAGAAACTTTGATGCTTAGAAAGATAATCTAAGAAGTTATCTGAATTTATTGCCAGTTTTCCATAATCAGCTGCATTATCTTTAACTAAGTTATATGCATGAGAAATTAAGATGAAAATTCATTCAGTAAAAGTATTTTAGTTATTGTCTTTAATTAATGTTAATGTTAATTTTAGTTTTTATTTTGTTTTATTGTTAGTTTACGTCTAGTTTAGTCCTTGTATTTAAAATCAAAAATTTGGAAAATAATCTCAGATTAATTTCACTTACCTATAGATATTTGGTTTAGCGATCTATGTTCCCTTGGATTCAATATTCAGGATCTTAATCTTATTTTCCTATATTACTAGCCGATCCAGTACATTTGCTAGACACCGATCAATTAGCATACAACCAAGTCCACTGTGTAAAGCATCAATATAGATTCCAAAATGCTTTCTAGCCACGGGTTGAGTTAGAATGGATGCTTCTGTCAATATTGCCTTAAGTTTAAAATGGGTGCTTCTGTCAACATCGCATTGAGCTTTCCAAAACTTTCTCGATATTTTTCACTCTAAATAAACTTGACATTCTTCTGAAGTAATTTGGTCAGAGAAGCTGCAATTAATGAAAACCCTTTAACAAATCTCCTATAATAACCTGCCAAGCCTAGAAAATTTCTAATCTCCGTGACATTATTTGGCGATTTCCACTCAAGAATAGCTTTGATCTTTTTGGGATCCACTCGAATCCATTCAGATGACATAATATGGCCAAGAAAGGATATCTCATTTAACTAGAATTTTCACTTGCTAAATTTAGCATAAAGTTGTTTTTTCTCTCAAGATTTGTAACAATTTAGAGATGTTCATCATGCTCTTTTCGATTTCTTGATTAGATTAGTATATCATTAATAAAAATAACCATAAATTGATCTAGATGAGGATGGAAGATACGGTTCATAAGGTTCATGAATTCTACTGGAGCATTTATGAGCCTAAAAGGCATCACTAAAAATTCATAATCCCCATATATAGTTTTGAAGGCAGTTTTAGGCACATTTGCCTCTTTCACTTTCAATTGGTAATAGCCAGACCTTAAATCAATATTGAAAAAAAACCAACACCCTTAAGTTGATAACAAAGATCATCAATTTTAGGCAGTTGGTATTTATTTTTCATTGTGACTTTATTTAATTATTTATAATTAATGCAAAGTCTTAGTTTCCCATCTTTCTTCTTAATAAAAAAGTGCAGGTGCACCCTATGGAGATACACTAGGGTGGATAAAACCCTTCACAAGAAGCTTTTGTAATTGGATCTTTAATTCTTTAAGTTCCATATGTGCCATTCTATAAGGTGTAATTGATACAGGCTCTGTACCAGCCAAAACATCAATGGAGAATTTAATCTCTCTTTCTGGGGGTAATCCTAGTAATTCTTTTGGAAATACATCTTGAAAATCGCACACCGTAGGAATTTCTTGGATTTTTGGTTCTTCCTTTTTAGCTTTAAGAATACAAACTAACTAGGCTTCACATCCTTTTCTCAACATTCTCCTTACTTTGGTGGTAGATATCACATTAGAAAGATAATCTATTCTCTCACCCACTATTGTGATATCTTCACCACTGTTAATTTTAAGTGAAATTCATTTAAGATGACAATCCACCATCACTTGCTGTGCATACATCCAATACATTCTAAGTATCACGTCAAACTCATGGAATGACAATTCAATCAAATTAGTTGGAAAAATGAAATTTTACACCTAAATCGGGTAATTTTTATATACTTGGTCATTATTACACTATGTCCTAAAGGATTTGTTATTAGGATTTCATGATCCAATTTTTTTAGCATTTAGGCTTCAACTATGAGTTATAGTAGTACATATATATGAATGTGTATAGCCAGGATCTACTAATGCAAAAAAAATTATGATTAAAGAGAAAAAATTTACCAATAATAACATCTGGTGAATCTTGCTCCTTCTGAGCTTTAATAACATAAGCACATCCTAGAACAATAACACTAGTCTTAGATCCCAAAGTTGCCTATACAAAATTCCTTTGAGAAGTAGCTTTTAGAGCATCATCTTTACCTCTACCTTTACTTTCCTGAGTGGAAGCAAATCCTCTAGACTATGGAACTATAGGGGTTTGAATTTTAGGGCAATCTTTAGCAAAGTGATCCTTAGAACTACACCTAAGGCAAGCTCCTATCAACTTCCAACATTCACTAGAATTCCGCTTTCTATAATGGTCACACAAAGGAGTCATTCTACTACACTCTTAGGTGTACTGCTATGGAGGTGGAATGTTGATCGGACTTAGCTAAAAACTTTTACTCTGATCCGGTCTTTGGGAATGAGCCTGTGATTATGTTGAACCTTAGGATCCCTTATATTTTTTACTAGTATTGCTAGCTGAGCTAGCTTACCCTTACCCTTGGCTTCTCTTTTGTTGTCTCTTGATCTTCCTATTATGCTCCTCTATTTCCATTGTTTTAATCTCAAGAGCCACCTCAACCATTTCACTAAGGTCAGAAAATTTATGGCCTACAATGCCTCATTTAATTTTAGTGTGTAATCCATCTTTAAACCTTTGAAGCTTCATTTCCTTAGAAGCCATTAAGTCGGAAGCTTAATGACTTAGTCTATCAAATTCTCTCAAATACTCAATCATAGTCTTACCTCCCTGTCTAAGATAAAGGAAAGTTTTCTCCATCACCTTCTTATATTGAACTCCAACATATCTCTTTTCAAATTGATCAAAAAAGAAATTCCAAATGGGTCTCGACTCAGGTATCTCTCTGGAGATAACTAGCCTCCATTTAAGAAATTATCCTTAAAGTAAGAAGGCTACACAATCTAATTTATCTTCTAGGGAGATTTTCATGTGATCAAATATTCTTTTTATCTTTTAAAGCCATTCTTCTGTCATTTGAGGAGTAATAGTTGCATCACCATAAAATCAACAACTCCTAAATTTTTCATCCTTTCAAAATTTTTTCTATATGGAGAAGGTGGTGGCTGAGGCTGATAATGAGGTATAGCCTCTATCATCCTCCTGAATGACCCAGTCAAATTTTTCATATACGAGGCATTTTCTTTTATCGGTAAATAATGAATGAATATGTATGTGTAAATGATAATATGTATACACAATACTTCTTATATGCAATTTATGCAAATATACATGTCTTATATGTATGACTATGCATTTTATCCCGCCCCAATGCTTTTGTTTATTAAAAAAAATACCTATATAACAAGAGTCAATGATAGGTACACAAGGTATATTACTCTTGATCACCATTCTCCTTTCTCTAATTAAGGTATAAAACTGCCTAAATCTAGGCTCTAATACCATTTAATGTAACACCCAACATCCGACCCGATAAATGGATCGAATATTGAATGTTACACCTTCTAGAAATCTAAAATCAAATTTTAGCTTTTATATCAAAATCCATACTAAATTTTCTAACTTCCAATAATTTTATAGAAAAACAGACAAAGTTTCCCCTATATAGGTCTCTATCCACCCTATTACAAAAGATAATTTTGCACTTTTATAATATCCATCATAATCCTTAATAGCTTTAACATCTAAATGATACTTAATTTGCATCCCAACCTCCTTAACATATCACAATACAACAATAAATCCATCCATAAGATAAAGGAAATTAAGCATTTAAGTTGTAAACTGTACTTTCATGAGAACGATCAACAGCCATTACTTCAATACAAATTTTAATAATATAAATACTTTAATACAAAAATCATCAACTAGGAAGCCATCCACAAATTCAAGAATATCTAAATCTCAAATTTTTCCAAATAAGCTTCCCATGCCAAAGTATCCATTACGAAGTAGAAGAATTGCTCCTCACTTCCCAATAAATCCTCGGATTGCTATTTTCTGAAAATACATGTATACCTATGCGCATAAATAAAATTTCACGAGCTAAGCTAATTGCTTAATGGCAACCACTAATTTTAATTTTCAACAAGAAAGTATATTTTTATTACAAAAAGATAGAAATCACCAACATTGCATTTAATAGAACAATATATATATATATATATTAATTTTGTTAATTAATTACCTTTATCTCAAAGCCATAACTAATATCGCAAGTTATTCATGAAGTTACATATATTATAACTTATTAAAACCACTAATACACACACACACACATAGACACACACATATAATGTAATGAATATTATTAATATATCTATCATTAAGTGCCATTTAATTCAATTATATATATATATATATATATATAGTGATCTGAAGGAATTGTTTAGCGGATACACGAGATTGAGACTTATTTTGGTCTATATGGACTAGAATGGTCAAAACTTGACACTGCACTCCTTTATAAAGTCAATTTTGAAATGAAATGATCGAAACCTGATACTGCACTCCACTAGAAATTAAATTTTGAAATAGAGTGGTCAAAACCTGACACTGTACTCCAATTTTCGATGTAAAAAGGAATCGAAACCAACCATTGCCCTTTTTACACCTAATGGTGAGTCATTTCTCTGTATTCACAAAATACCATTTTTTAAAATATCTGTAACACCCTACTTTTATCCATATATTCATATCTCATAAATAGTGATACTAAACAGATATACACATATATCTATGAGTCCAAATTTATTTACCTCAGTTTATGCGATCCCATTCTCTTTATGTATAGATGCCATGCGACAATTCTTTCTTCACATCCCGAAATCTTCTTTTCCCGCGCGCAGTCAACAACCGCACGCTAAGCAACATTGTCGCTTAGTGGTGGATACAACTACTCAAAATTTCATTCGATTAAATTTTATTTTTCAATTTTATAATCTCTATTAACTTAAGCAAGTCTATTTCTTTGCTTAACCTTATCCCTGCAATTCCTATTATTAATTATTCGTCCTTGCCTATCTTTTTATTTAAATTGTCCTTCTTTTGTTACTTTATGGATTCACTATAATTGATACAGTAAATTTTTTTAATAGTCAGAATTCATTCATTGTAACGTTCCATTTCTATTCTGTTACTAACCTTCTTTTCTCTATCGCTATTTAGTATTTTGTCGTACTTCATTTTCTTATATTTTCTCATTTCTCTTATACTTTCAACTAAGTTCTTGCTTTTGTTTGAATTAAAATTTACAATTTTCTGTCTAGCTAGATCAATATTTCGTTAATTATTTTCTCAAACTACTAGTCCATCATTCGTTTCTTCTTGAATATTTCTCGCCATAAACTTATTATGATTTCATTCATTAGTTATAAAAATCCATTCAAATTCTCTCTTTTGATATTAATTACACTTTAATAATCAGGTCAACAATGCTATTTATTTTCGATTAAGTCATTTGACCTTCTTTACTTGTCTTTATCTTTATTATATATTTTTCTTGTTTGATTACATTTCTTTCCTCACTAAATAGAAAATTTCAAATCAAATTCTTGTAATCTCTTTCTATTACATAAATCTATAATTTAATCTTAATATATTCATAATTTACTTTAGATCCCAAATTTCTCTTATGGTGACGAACTACATTTTGATTCTTAACATTTTTAATATTGACGATTTTATCCTTCGTAACTTGTCTATTAAATTTGATTCCTCTAATTGCTATATTAATATTCCAATTTACTATTTTCTCTAATTAACTTATAGATTTATGTAATAGAAAGAGATTACAAGAATTTGATTTGAAATTTTCTATTTAGTGAGGAAAGAAATGTAATCAAACAAGAAAAATATATAATAAAGATAAAGACAAGTAAAGAAGGTCAAATGACTTAATCGAAAATAAATAGCATTGTTGACCTGATTATTAAAGTGTAATTAATATCAAAAGAGAGAATTTGAATGGATTTTTATAACTAATGAATGAAATCACAATAAGTTCATGGCGAGAAATATTCAAGAAGAAACGAATGATGGACTAGTAGTTTGAGAAAATAATTAACGAAATATTGATCTAGCTAGACAGAAAATTGTAAATTTTAATTCAAACAAAAGCAAGAACTTAGTTGAAAGTATAAGAGAAATGAGAAAATATAGGAAAATGAAGTACGACAAAATACTAAATAGCGATAGAGAAAAGAAGGTTAGTAACAGAATAGAAATGGAACGTTACAACGAATGAATTCTGACTATTAAAAAAATTTACTGTATCAATTATAGTGAATCCATAAAGTAACAAAAGAAGGACAATTTAAATAAAAAGATAGGCAAGGACGAATAATTAATAATAGGAATTGCAGGGATAAGGTTAAGCAAAGAAATAGACTTGCTTAAGTTAATAGAGATTATAAAATTGAAAAATAAAATTTAATCGAATGAAATTTTGAGTAGTTGTATCCACCACTAAGCGACAATGTTGCTTAGCGTGCGGTTGTTGACTGCGCGCAGGAAAAGAAGATTTCGGGATGTGAAGAAAGAATTGTCGCATGGCATCTATACATAAAGAGAATGGGATCGCATAAACTGAGGTAAATAAATTTGGACTCATAGATATATGTGTATATCTGTTTAGTATCACTATTTATGAGATATGAATATATGGATAAAAGTAGGGTGTTACATTTATGGTATCAGAGCCCGGTTTAGGCGATTCTAAGATCGGAGTTGATATGTAAGCGAAGAATTTATTACAAGTAACTTATGTACATGTCATATGGAACGAGTGAATTTGAAAAGGGCAAGCTTGCTGTTATCTGTTTTCCTCATATATTTGAGTATAAATAAGTAAGTTGGTGATTGAGGACCAGAATTAGACTCTTAGTTATCTCGATAGTTATGAGATAATGCTTCTGGGTGATTCCGTTAACCCAGCTGGTATACACTGCCACTAATAATGTGCATTAGTCATCCATGTGTATATTTGTGTTTCTGTCCATGCATAAACATACGATATACATACATACAGTTCAGTCATGTGGCCACATGCTTATAGTCTGCATATGCATTTGTTATTGCATAGTCATACAGTTACATGTCTTGTATTCGGTTTTGTCAGTGGCAGTTTTGTTATACTAGTAAGGGGTATAGCTGAATCCGAGCATAGATGTCGTCAGTTACATCGAATAAAGGTCTCAATGAGATAAAAGGGGATGCTTGATTTCTATAAGTTATTGAATCATTCAAGAATAGACGGTAAATATGGATCTTTTCTTAACAAAGAGCCCGTGTATAGAAATCAAATATCAGAGTTGAACAACGGAGATCAGGATAACCAAGAGTTGAGAGGAGTGATGTGGTTAAGTGATAAAGGGGTTAAAGGAATAATAGAAGATTAGTTATCATTAGGTAGGAGATCTGTTGATTGATGAGAACTTGTGTATATTGTCGAGTGATGAAGAAATTTATGTAAAGAATAAATATATGGTTGTGAAGGACAAATGAGTAGCAGTAACTACAGTTCAGATAAATTTCGAGGACGCAGAAAATTTTTACTCTAATTTGTAACGGTATTTATTTAGAAGTGGAAGAATGTAAAGAATCTGCAATGGATTTATTAAGTGTCAAAGAGAGACTAGTGCTAATCTCAGTATTGGTTTAGTGATTCACTCTGAGCAAATGACTAGTCCGGGTGGGCGAATTCAGAGGTTAAAAGAAAGAATATGATTAAGTATATGGAATGTACAAAATGGTTATCTATAGTAAGATTTAACTTTTGTTAAGATAGTATGAGAAAGAAAATGTTAAATCCTTTTAGCTTGATTCAATGGAGTGCAAATAAGGTCAGCAAGCATTGATCTGATTTAAAATATGAAATAAATCTACTTTCTGGATGAGATGTTTAGAAAAAGAGAAACGGATAAGGGCTGGTTGGTTTTCATTGTAAATGGGTTCCCTTAGTCAAAATCTGTTGGAACTATTGAATGTAAAAGTAGTTTGGTATTATTATATGGTATCCTCTACTCTGTACGGTAAGTAAATTTCGCGGACGAAATTTTATTAAGTGGGGGAGAATTGTAACGCCCCACAACAAAGAAAAAAAAAAAAAAACGGAAGAGGAGAAAAGGGAGAGAAGACCGAACCAGGGAAAGGGGAAGAAGAAGAAGGGAAGGAGAGGAAGGGGAGGCGCTGCCGCCGATCAGCGGCACCTGCGCCGGCGATCGGCGCGGCTGCCACCGCCTCCTCGCCGTCCCTTCCCCTTCGGTGAGGTTACGGTTTAGTTTTTGGTTTTTCTCTCTCCTGGTCGAAGACTCTTTCTCTTTTACCGGCGAGTTCCGACGCCGGATGAGGGAGCCGATCACACCGGCGGACTCACAAGGGGGAGGCGGTCCTTTTGGTGGTCACCGATCGTCCTAACTCGCCGGCGTTGAGGAGATCGGAAATGGGTTTGCCGCCACCTTCCGGCGCGATTTCCGGCGAATTGAGAAGGCGGTTTGGCGCGTGACCACCACCGGCAAACTTGGGGTGGCTCGATCTACCTGTGGTGAGCTTCGGTGTATTTTCCGGCGAGTCTCCGGCTGAGCTCCGGCTACCGGTCCGGCGAGCCAATGATGACAAAATGCAGAAAAATGCAGAAATCGACTTTAACGGGTATGTGAATACAAACTACCCTTAATTTCATTTAATTTTGAATTTTATGGTGAATTTTATATTATGTAAGTATATGAATTTAGGAATTAATGGGAAACAATTTGAGTTAATATTAGAAAATAATGAAATAGCATGAAATGGATGAGAATAGAAGAAGAAATTAAGTAATTAGTTTGGGAAGCTAAGTGATGCCTAATGATGCACATGAAAGCATTAAATGAAATATGGTGATTTATTATAAATTAAGTGCAAATATAACATCCTAGTTGTAAAAGATATGTGATATGATGGAATTAAGTTAAAGATAATATATGAGTATGAAATTATAAATACAACATAATGGTATGTGTGAAGGTAACAAAAAGACATTAAAATAAATTAAGTGTTAATTGATATATATATATATATACTAACATACATTGATGTTAGAAACATAAATAGCATCAAACAAAGTATGAAGAGATTCATGAGCGTTAAAAATTAATATGTTAGTTGAATTGTATATAGTGATATATGAAGTGAATAATTGATATAAAATAGTACTTTGCGTATAAAAAAAATGTTATATTAATTTAGAGAAGTATAATTAGAATAATTCAAGTTAACTAACTTATTTACATAAGTGCACTAAAAATATATATACATATTTAGTAATGTAACATGGTGTGACTATATATATAAGTAAGCAAAAGAGTGAAATAAATTAATAATGTGATGAAGTGACGTAAGATGAATAGTTAATAAATTGAGTTGAAAAAATAGTAGAGTAGAGCACTACGGTGCCTACAATAGTAAATGATGTTGTTGATGAATCAACGAAGGAATAATGATGAAATGAAGTTATTAAAGATAAGGAAAACGACCGGTATCCTGGATATATATATATAATGCTAATACATGTAGATACTATTTAATGGTAATATTATGTTTGCCCTTAGTAAAATTAAATAGGAATTGGGGTAATCGGATAAGGTTGGCATGCCAATTAGGGAAAATTATAATGCGGCGCCTTGATGTGTAACATCGGATTGGATGGCTCCGAGAGCTGAATCCGGTGTATGTCATTTAATTGGGTTGTGGATTGGATGGCTCCGAGAGCTGAATCCACAATTGCATTTTTATATAAATACATGTGTGTGTGTATGAAATTATATTGAATTGTGGATTGGATGGCTCCGAGAGCTGAATCCACAACTGCATTTATATATAAATACATGTGTGTGTGTATGAAATTATATTGAATTGTGGATTGGATGGCTCCGAGAGCTGAATCCACAACTGTATGTGTATATATATATATATATATATAATTGCGTATATTGACTGAGAAAAATGGTTAAAGGGGATTGGATGGTTCCGAGAACTGAATCCCCCGATTATATCCCGTTTATCTAGCTCGTTGCAATTCCACTGGATTTTTCTAGGGGCAAAATGGTAATCTTGTATGAAATCGAGATGAAAGAATAATTATGATAATTTGGATGCCATAAATATAAATAATAAATAATATGAAAAATAAGATCAATGGGATAAGTAACAGTAAAATTGTAATTACGTGATAAAATAAAAGTAAATTGGTTAGTTGGACCAAAAAGAGCAAAATACGAAACTTAACTTGGCTAAATAAGACAGAAAGGGGCAAGAATATAATTAATCAAAAATTAAAGGGTTAACTTGTAAATCTACCATCTTTGAAAAATTAAAAGAATCAAAATATAATTTGTACATTGGAAATTCAATAAAAGTCAAATAAAGCCAAATGAGTTAAAATATAAGTTAATTAGAGAAAATAGTAAATTGGAATATTAATATAGCAATTAGAGGAATCAAATTTAATAGACAAGTTACGAAGGATAAAATCGTCAATATTAAAAATGTTAAGAATCAAAATGTAGTTCGTCACCATAAGAGAAATTTGGGATCTAAAGTAAATTATGAATATATTAAGATTAAATTATAGATTTATGTAATAGAAAGAGATTACAAGAATTTGATTTGAAATTTTCTATTTAGTGAGGAAAGAAATGTAATCAAACAAGAAAAATATATAATAAAGATAAAGACAAGTAAAGAAGGTCAAATGACTTAATCGAAAATAAATAGCATTGTTGACCTGATTATTAAAGTGTAATTAATATCAAAAGAGAGAATTTGAATGGATTTTTATAACTAATGAATGAAATCATAATAAGTTCATGGCGAGAAATATTCAAGAAGAAACGAATGATGGACTAGTAGTTTGAGAAAATAATTAACGAAATATTGATCTAGCTAGACAGAAAATTGTAAATTTTAATTCAAACAAAAGCAAGAACTTAGTTGAAAGTATAAGAGAAATGAAAAAATATAGGAAAATGAAGTACGACAAAATACTAAATAGCGATAGAGAAAAGAAGGTTAGTAACAGAATAGAAATGGAACGTTACAACGAATGAATTCTGACTATTAAAAAAATTTACTGTATCAATTATAGTGAATCCATAAAGTAACAAAAGAAGGACAATTTAAATAAAAAGATAGGCAAGGACGAATAATTAATAATAGGAATTGCAGGGATAAGGTTAAGCAAAGAAATAGACTTGCTTAAGTTAATAGAGATTATAAAATTGAAAAATAAAATTTAATCGAATGAAATTTTGAGTAGTTGTATCCACCACTAAGCGACAATGTTGCTTAGCGTGCGGTTGTTGACTGCGCGCAGGAAAAGAAGATTTCGGGATGTGAAGAAAGAATTGTCGCATGGCATCTATACATAAAGAGAATGGGATCGCATAAACTGAGGTAAATAAATTTGGACTCATAGATATATGTGTATATCTGTTTAGTATCACTATTTATGAGATATGAATATATGGATAAAAGTAGGGTGTTTCAATATCAATCAAAACTTCATCCCTATGGTCGGTCAATTGTATCCTACTTATAATTTTTTTCGCAGTTTACTAAGGGCATTAATAGAGTTATAATTTCATATATTCCTTGGTCCTTTATCAAAAGCTTATAACAATTCCATTATCCTTGGATACGCCATCAGGCACCAAAAAAAATTCACTTAACCATTAATATTGCATTTTTAAATTAAATTTACATTCATTCTCTTTATATTAACCAATTACTTTTATTTAAATAAATAAACAAAATTAAGCTATTTATATGACAATTATTACTCCTATTTCAATTAGTCATATGGACAACCCCTATTTAATAAAATTTACAATGATATATATATATATATATATATATATATATATATATTCTTAAGTTTATCACAAAATTCAATAAATTAATTTAACTAGTTTTCATATCAACAACACAAATCCTATCTTACTTTCATCAATTTCATGATTTCTAGTTTAATTCTATCAAAATTATATCATACCATAAACTTTAATCTAAACATAATTTATATAAAATTATAGGAGAAGTAAATCTTAGTGGTTGCAAACCTCAATTGATGACCAAAAATTAATTCCAATAGCTTCAAAGTATTCTTAAATATCAAGCTCTATCTACCACCTCTTTACCCTTCTCCTTCTTCTTTAAATCTTTTTCTTCTTCTAAATAGTTTAAGAACTAATTTAAATACTAAACTTAATAAATCATAAAACAATATTGGTTAAATTAATATCTAATAGCAAAATTTGAGAAATTTAACTTACTTAAGCTTTTAATCTAAGAAAATAAAATCTTGATTTTTAAATCACTTACCCCATTATCATGTTTCATCACTTTTCTCCTTAAAAATCCAACCTCATACAGCTTTCATCTCCTCTATCCACTACTCACAGCGGAGTAGAGCATGTTTCGATTATTGATGAAGCAAGGCAGTCCGACGGGTTGGACTATTAAAGAGGAAATATAGCAAAAAGGGGGTTGTTACTACCTTTGTTGTGCACATCAGAGGAGAGAGGGCAATAGTGGACCGATGGCTATTGGCAGCGAAAAGGGAAAAGAGTAGCGAATGGTAGTGGCTCGAAGGGAGAGATTATTGGTAAAATGGAAAAGGAAGGAAGGGCAGAACGGGGAGAAAATGGAGAGAGGAGAGAGAGAGAAAAAGGGAAAAAAGAATGGAAATTTTTTTTGGATAATTCTCACTTGGTCTTCCCTTACTTACCTTTAAATCCCACCCCTATATCTTTATGCTCTTGGATCCTTAATTAATTCAATTCTAAAACCCATCCCACTTGTTTAATTTCTCATTTATTTTGTATTATTTTTTTTCAATCAAATTATTCATTTGGGTGTCTAAAATGGAGCTTAATTCATAAATTCTAATTCACTTAATATTATTTGGATTATATTTTTTTGGGTGTTACACCTTGCATCTATGTGCTATGTCTCTGTTATCCTTGTAGACTTTAAGACAATGTGGTGACCAATCTTTAACCCACTTAAAATACTCCATATCTAACTTTGCAATCCTAAGCATTGTCTTAATTTTGATCTCCTCTAGCATTCTTATATCTAGTTTGTGTCTTGCTTTTAGTATCCAGTTGTTAACACATTTCACCACATTATTATCCAAATTTGATGATTTGCTTTTGAAAAAGAAATATGATCTGCACCAGATCTCAGGATTGTATGTCGATAAATCCTCAACAGCCTTCTTCTCAATTCCATCAAGAATTTTTAGATTATCAATGAACTTTTCATGATAAGTTCACCATACACAAATCTAGAAGTGTTTCTTTAGCTCATCTCCTCTCCAAGTCTGAGACCAATTTGAGTATATATGCTTTGCACAGAATCGATGGTCACTTTCAGGAAGAATTTCTTTAACGGCTGAAATAAGTCCCTAAAATTACCCACAATAAATATATAGAATTTATTATATCATTATATAAAAAAATAAAGCTAAAGCTCAATAGATTTAAACTAGCTTAAGCAGATTCAAAACAACAATTAGCAGATTTAAACCATGATTTAAACAATAGGCAGCAAAAATAAAATCCATTCAGCAAGCTATTGTCAATAATAACTGTTCTCATTTCTTGCTCTTAAATGTGTTGTAACTATGGTGTTATACAATTCAAATTACTGTCAATAATAACTATTGTTGTCAAAAGCAATAACTTGAAATTAAAAAAAAAATAATGATCTTCTCTTATTTTAGCTATAGCTACTATAGAACAAACAACAGTTAATACAAATTAACAAATTAAATTAAATAAAATCCAATTCCTGTAAAGTTTTAATATGTCAAGTAAGACCTATACAAAATGCAGTTAATACTATTCCTCAACACTTGCACAAAAATGGAACAGATGCTAATTTTGTAACACCCTTACTGTAACAGTCTTACCGGACTATGCGAATGGTCGAATTTTTTTTTAAATCAACTAATAGATTTTCCAATAAAACTCAAAATCCTTCTTCCACCTAACTTCTAATAACCGCTAACCTATAACTATCCAGTTTATACTATGCATTTAACAAAAATTTGGCAATATAACAACTAGATTCTTAGCTAGTCCCCTGAAAAGCAGACAATACCTCAGCATCTCTGAGGCACAACAGTTTATATCCAATCACATGATAAATCCGCATACACCATCAAACAGCACATGCATACTATTCATTCTCTGCAATTCCTCATCCACATACTACTATATACAAAATAAAATATATTTATTGCTACAACATTGTTCTCATAATACAAAACATAATAGGTATATATATACATGCCACAAAAATATTCCTCCTATTCCTTCAATCTCAGTTGTCTTCTGTGTACTCGTACTCCAGAATATTTATACCTGCACGTAGTAAATCCTACGTGCTGAGCATTAAACATGCCCAGTGGTGACTAAGAATTATAATATTTTTCTAAAAGCATATTTTCCTATTTAAGTGCAATTAAGTTAATTATTAACAGTTTTTCTCGTTTAAAAGCATATTATACTATTAACAACTAATTTTTTGATTTAACTTAAAACTTTACTTAACTTTTTCAGTTTAGTCCTTAAACTTTTTATTTATTCCAAAATACCCTTTTATACTTTTAATTACCAAAATGCCCTTTATTTTCTTATTTTCTCATTTTAATTTATTAATTGGCTTATAAATTACCGATTAATCCTTGTTTTAACTTTTACTTTGTAATATTACATTTTAGTCCTTTAATCTATAAGGTTGACTTTTACACAGTTAGTTAACTAAATTACCATTTTATCCTTATTACTTATTTTCATTTCACTTTTACTTATTAACTTCATCTTTAAGGAAAATTACCATTTTACACCTAAACTTTTTAACTCTTTTTATTTTAGTCATTTTTCATCTTAAACTTCAATTTTAACTTTTTTTTACACTTTTAATATTTTCTTATCATTATGCCCCTAGTACAGACCCAACAGAAAACTTTCAGACCTAATATATGGGACATGGACCGCACAGAGCCACAACAAAATGAAAAATGACCTTCAAGAATCATCCCTCAATAACATATGAACATATGACAGTACGTATGGTATATACTATGGAGATCAACGATCCAACCATAGTAAAGCAAGTCGCCATGACTTGCATCGCGGTACAGGTATTCTTATAGCCAACCAATTATATTCTGAACTAGGTTTTACTACCTGACTCTTTCTAAGGGTATATATTTCCTTAATTTTTCATTTTACTATCCAATTTCTCATTCTTTTCATTACTTGTCAATACTGTATCAGTGCAGTACTCTTACAGTCAGTCTCCTTTACACAGTTTGTGGATTATGTCATAATAATTATTCACCATTTTAACTATAAATTATGCAACAATTCAACATAATTTCACATTTTTCAACTAATACCTAACTAAAACTTATTTCGAAAATATTCATTTAATTCTCATAAATTCTATAAAAATTCGTAGATATTAAATTTCATTAATATTAACATTAGAAAGCTTAAAATCACTAAAATAACTCAAAATTTCATTCTTTTCTATTGAATTACCATTCGGCCTACACTAAAACTCCACCATATAAATTATTTTAAATTCATTCAAAGGTTCTAATAAATATAATTAAGTCCCAAATACATGAATATAGCATTACTTTCAATTTTACTTAAATATATGAAATTTTTCTTAAGAAATCTAAAGGAAATTTGCTTAATTCACAGGGAACTAAAAGGATTAACTAGTCACAAACCTTTTTTAGTGATTATCCTTGCCTAGGCTTCCTTTCCTTTGCCTTTGGCTTGTGAAATTTGCTCCTCCCTTAGATTTCCTTCAATGGACGAATTCTTTATCAAAACAAACTCTAATATTTTGACTTCAAGTGATAAAATTAACAGAAAAAATGAACTCTAGGCACCCAAAACTAGTAGTAGGCACCTAAAAACTAAATTAAAATCAAATATTTCACTTACCTAACTTTGATACCTAAACTTTAACCCTGGGTTTCCCTTGATTTTATTCCTTGAATCAAAGATTAGAGCTATATAAGGTACTCTAGAGAGGCTAAAATCACTTTCTTAGGCTTTGATTTGGTGAAGGATTGAAATAAAAAGAGAAGGAAATGATGAGAGTGTGTTTCGGTCACCCAAAGAAGATGAAGAAGGAGTGAGTTGCTGCTGGAGTTTTCTGGAGAAGGAGAGCTTATATATGGTTTGTAAATGAGCTATAGGTTAGGCCTTAATTGGGCTTGAACAATTTAATTGTTTAAGCCCAATAATTACCTGATAAATAGCCCTAATTAATTTCTCCCACTTTTAAAATTTAATTCTCTTCAAATTTAATTCCATTATTCATATCACATTAAAAATAGACTATACCTAAAATTTTAGCCCAATCGGAGTTCGTTTCGGGTCTGATTTAATTTTATCTGTTCGATTCAAAAATATCAGTGTTATCGAAAATTTTACTTTTTGATACCAAAATAATCTACATATTATTTTAGGCACATATGTAATTTTTGATAATTTTTAGACCTCATTTGCTATTTTTAATAGCCAAAACGATCAAAAATCAATTAAAAACCCTAAACCCTAATTATCTCGATTTTCGTTATTTTGGCTTTCGGAGGCCTATTTGACCTCAAATTCACTTCAAATTTCAACTTCAGACTACCCGTGACTAGTACTTTCCAATAATCCAATAAAATATTTTTCACTTCTGGATATAATTTTTAGTCCAGAAATACTATTCACTGTCGGAAAGTACAATTCACGATTAGAATGACGTTGAGGCCATTACAATTCTCCCCTACTTAAAACAAATTTCATCCTCGAAATTTACCTAATTCAAAAAGTAGAGGATATTGTTGTCTCATGGTCGCTTCTGGTTCCCAAGTAGCTTCCTCCACATTGTGATGGTACCGTAAGACCTTCACTAGTGAAACCTATTTATTCCTCAGCTATTTAATCTCCCTAGCCAGGATTTTTACCGGTCTTTCCTCATAAGTCATATCAAGCTGCACCTGAATATCCGCTGGTGTAATGATATGGCTAGGGTCAGATTTGTACCTTATGAGCATTGACACATGGAATACATCGTGGATCTTTTCTAACTTTAAAGGTAGCTTCAATCGATAAACTACTGGACCTACTCGCTGAAGTACCTCATAGGGGCCAATAAACCTTGGACTTAGCTTCCCTTTTTTGCCAAATCTTAAGATCTTCTTCCATGGAGATACTTTCAGGAAAATTTTGTCTCCGACCTGAAACTTTATATCTTTTCTCTTCAGATCTGCCTAGGACTTTTGTCTATCCATGGCTTCTTTCAATCTGCCTTTGATAATTCACACTTTTTCTTTTGACTCGGTAATTAAATCAGATCCTATCAATTTCTTTTCATTTAACTCCGTCCAACACAGAGGAGTCCTGCGTTTTCTCCCATATAAAGCCTCAAAATGAGCCATCTTTATACTAGATTAATAGTTGTTGTTGTAGGCAAATTCTGTAAGAGACAAATATTTTTCCCAACTGCTATCAAACTTTAGTACACAGCATCATAGTATGTCTTCCAGAATCTAGATCACCCTGACTGACCATCAGATTGGGGGTGAAATGCTGTGCTGAAATGGAACCTTGTACCCAGAGCTTCTTATAGACTTTTCTAGAAATGGGAAGTAAACTGAGATTTCTATCTGAAATGATGGATAATGGTACTCCATGAAGTCTCACTATCTCATTAATATAGATTTCTTCCAATCTGATCAAAGGATAATCCATCCGGACTGGCAAGCAATGAGCAGATTTGGTGAGTCGATCAATAATCACCCATATAGCATCATGTTTCTTCTGAGTGACGGGCAATCCTGTGATGAAATCCATAGTGACTCTGTCCCATTTCCACTCCGATATCAAAATAGGATGAAGTAATCCAGAAGGAACCTGGTGCTCAGCCTTTACTTGCTGTCATATCAAACATTTACTCACAAACTCTATCACATCCCGCTTCATTCCTGGCCACCAGTAATAAGATTTCAAATCCTGGTACATCTTGTTACCTTCAGGATGTATAACATAACTACTATGGTGTGCCTCTGTAAGGATATTCTTCTTCAACTCTTCCTGATATGGAACATATAGTCTTTTCTTATAGCAAAGGCTTCCATCTTCATTCAAAGAATATTCTCCTTCATTGCCATCTTTTAACCTATTCATAATGGTTTTCAAACGAGCATCCTCTTTCTGAGCCATTTTCACATGATACACAAAATCTGGTTTCAACTGCATTTCAGCCAATAAAGCTCCATCTGATGCCAAAATCAAACTAATATTCAAAGCTCGAAGAGTTGTAAACAATATTATTAATCAATTACACATATCAATCACTTATATGAATTTATTTGAAAACATTTACATTACTTGTCATGAATTTTCTGCTAAGTGCATTAGCCACCACGATAGCCTTTCCTAGATGGTAGTCAATAAAACAATCATAGTCTTTAATCAACTCCAACCAGCATCTCTATCTGAGATTAAGCTCTCTTTGAGTGAGTAAATACTTTGGACTCTTGTGATCAGTATAAATATAACATTTCTCTCCATACAAATAGTGCCTCCATATCTTCAGTGCGAAAACAATAGCTGCTAGCTTCAGATCATTAGTAGGATAATTCTTCTCATGAGTTTTGAGCTTTCAAGAAGCATAAGCAATCACCTTGCCTTCCTACATCAAAACGCAGCCTAGTCCATTCCTGGAGGCATCACTGTAGATCATAAAATCCTTAACCGGTTCAGGTTGAGTGAGGATAGGAGATTCAATCAACATACTTTTAAGTTTCTCAAAGCATTCTTGACATCTGTTAGTCCACACAAACTTGATGTTCTTCTGTAACAGTCGAGTTAATGGAACTGTAATAGTGGAGAAACCCTTTATAAACCTCCTGTAATACCCGACTAACCCCAAAAAACTTCTCACTTCAATCACATTCTTAGGTGGCTTCCACTGAAGAATTGCTTCAATCTTTGATGGATCCACTTTAATACCTTCTATAGAAATCACGTGACGTAAGAAAGATACTTCATTCAACTAGAAGTCACATTTGCTGAATTTAGCATACAACTGCTTTTCTCTCAGAGTCTATAAAATAATTCGCAGATGCTTATCATGTTCCTCTGGTGTCTTAGAATATACCAGAATGTCATCGATGAAGACCACCACAAACTGATCCAGATAAGGATGAAAAACTTTGTTCATTAGATCCATGAAGGCGGCTGGTGCGTTTGTAAGCCCAAATGGCATGACTAAAAACTCATAATGGCCATACCGAGTACGAAAATCAGTTTTAGACACATTTGTAGCCTTTACTCCCATCTGGTAATAACCTAATCACAAGTCAATATTTGAAAATACACCCGCTCCCTTCAGCTGATCAAATAAATCTTTAATACAAGGAAGGGGGTATTTGTTCTTTATGGTCACTTTATTCAGCTATCTATAATCGATGCATAACCTAAGTGTCCCATCTTTCTTTTTAACAAACAGGATTGGTGCTCCCCAGAGAGAAACACTAGGTCTGATAAATCCCTTGTCAAGCAGTTCCTGTAGCTGAATCTTCAATTTCTTTAACTCTGTAGGTGCCATTCTATAAGGAGCAATGGATATGGGTGTAGTGCCTGGAGCAACATCAATAGAAAATTTTACTTCCCTGTCAGGTGGTAAGCCTAGTAATTCATCAGGGAACACATCTGAAAGTTCTCTGATAGTGGGCACTTCTGAAATCTTTAGGCTATCTTTCTTTGCCTCCACTACATAACACATGTAGGCCACACACCCTTTTTTGATCAATCTCTTAGCTGTAGTAGCAGATATCACATCAGATAGAAAATCATGTCTCACACCAACCACTGTAATTTCTCGGTCATCTTCAAGCTTTAAGGTGACTCTTTTTCTTTTACAATCAACAGTCGCTTGATGGGCGAATAGCCAATCCATCCCCAGTATCACATCGAACTCGTGGAAGGGTAGCTCAATAAGGTTTGCCAGGAACACATGTCCCTGAGCACTAATAGGACATTGTTTGTACACCTTATTTACCACTATACTATGCCCCAAAGGATTACTTACCAAGATATCCTGGTCCAAGCATGCCTCTTTCATCCCTTTATCTCGAGCTAATGCAGTATTAATATAGGAATGAGTCGAACTAGGATCAATTAAAGTATGAACTGAATCAAATAATAAGAGAAATATAACTACTATCACATCTGGAGCATCCTCCTCCTCTCTGACTCTAACAGCATATGTCTGACCTCTAGATTGCCTCTGACTCTGAGATGACTGTCCAACTGATTTAAAAGTTGATGTGATGGGGGCAGCTCCCCTACCACGTCCTCTTGGTGCAGAAGACCCAGTGCCTGATGCTGGATATGCCACTGAAGCAGTCGGTAATACTGGACAATCTTTAATTTGATGCTCTCTGGACCCATATCTAAAACATGCTCCAATTTCAAATTTGCACTCCCCATAATGAAATTTATCACAATAATCACAAGCTATAGCTGTTCCACTATCACTATCCCGAGGGGTACTGGCGGCTGGTGTAGTTAGACCTCTACCACGTATAGCACTACCCTGACCCCGGCCTACTTAAACTGGAGGACGACTCTGAGGTGAAAAAGATCCCTTTGAATTTTTACTCTGATCACCCTTTCCACTAGACTGTCCTTGCTTTCTATTTTGCTGAAATCGAGACTGTCTCTCAGCCTGCTCTGCCTGAATGGTCTCTAGTTTAATGGATGCCTCCACCATAGCTCTCAAAGTAGGGTACTGCTGGGTTCCTATAATCTGTCTGAGCTCAGTATGCAGTCCTTTCTCAAACCTCTGTCGCAACTTTGCATCTGTAGACTAACTCTCATCAAGGTATGCACTGAGGTGCTCAAACTCGCGTTCATACTCTGCCATAGATTTACTACCCTGTCTAAGTCTCTAAAAGGCATCCTGCATGGCCAATTTATACTCAGACCCAATATATTTAAGTTCAAACTGAGACACAAAGAAATTTCAAGTCAACTAATCCACTAGGGTGTGCCTCCTAACTGAATCCCACCAAACAAAAGCTGGTCCTTACAATAAAGCAACTATACCTTCTAGCTTTTCTTTTACTGAATTGTTTATGATTTCAAAAAGCCTCTTTATTTTAAATAACCAATTTTCAGCCTATGATGGTGTCAAAGGATCCATTCCAGTATAGTCTTTAGCTCCCAACCTTTTTAACTGTTCCAAAATAGGTCTTCTTCTAGGTGGAGCTGGCTGGACCTAAATAATTATATGGGAGGACCGAGCCTGATCTGCTTGTAGTCGTTGCTAAATATAGTCAGTCATAAGATTAAGGAAGTTTGGCTGTGGGGGTAGAGGTGGCACTGTTGGAGAGGAAGCCTATCACTGTGGGGCCTCTTGCTGTCTAGTACCTATGGAAGCTTCACTTTCACCATCCCCCACCTATCTATCTCGATCAGATGATATCTTTACACTATAAAACAAAAAGGAGCAAGTACACATTAGATTTCCATCACACTTTATTACTTACAATTGGCATGTATATATAGGCAAATAAATCATACTTATTTCCACTTCGATCTTAGAATCGGCTAAACCAATGCTCTGATACCACAAAATGTAACACCCTTACTGTAACAGTCTTACCGGACATGCGAATGGTCAGAATTTTTTTTTTAAAACCAACTAACAACTTTTCCAATAAAACTTAATATCCTTCTTTCACTTAACTTCTAATAACCGCTGATCTATAACTGTCCAGTTTATACTATGCATTTTACAAAAATTTGGCTAAATAACAGCTATATTCTTAGCTAGTCCCCTGAAAAGCAGACAATACCACAACCTCTCTGAGGCACAACAGTTTATATCCAATCACATGACAAATCCGCATACATCATCAAACAACACATGCATATTATCCATTATCTGCAATTTTTCATTCACATACTACTATATACAAAACAAAATATATTTATCGCTACAACATTGTTCTCATAATACAAAACATAATAGGTAGATATATACATGCCACAAAAATATTCCTCCTATTCCTTCAACCTCAGTTGTCTTCTGTGTACTCGTGCTCCTGAATATTTGTACCTGCACGCAGTAAATCCTACGTGCTGAGCATTAAACATGCCCAGTGGTGACTAAGAATTATAATATTTCCCTAAAAGCATATTTTTTTATTTAAGTGCAATTAAGTTAATTATTAACAGTTTTTTCTCGTTTAAAAGCATATTATACTATTAACAACTAATTTTTCGATTTAACTTAAAATTTTACTTAACTTTTCAGTTTAGTCCTTAAACTTTTTATTTATTCCAAAAATACCCTTTTATACTTTTAATTACCAAAATGCCCTTTATTTTCTTATTTTCTCATTTTAATTTATTAATTGACTTATAAATTACCGATTAATCCTTATTTTAGCTTTTACCATGTAATATTACATTTTAGTCCTTTAACTTTATAAGGTTGACTATTTACACAGTTAGTTGATCATATTACCATTTTATCCTTATTACTTATTTTCTTTTCACTTTTACTTATTAACTTCATCTTTTAGGAAAATTATCGTTTTATCTCTAAACTTTTTAACTCTTTTTATTTTAGTCCTTTTTCATCTTAAACTTTAATTTTAACTTTCTTTTCAAACTTTTAATATTTTCTGATCATTATGTCCCTAATACAGACCCGACAGAAAACTCTCAGACCGAATATGCGGGACGTGGACCCCACAGAGCCACAACAAAATGAGAAATGACATCCAAGAATTATCCCTCAATAACATATGAACATATGACAGTACGCATGATATATACTATGGAGATCAACGATCCAACCGTAGTAAAGCAAGACGCCATGACTTGCACCGTGGTACAGGTATCCCTATGGCCAGCCAATTATATTCTGAATTAGGTTTTACTACCTGACTCTTTCTAAGGGCACATATTTCCTTAATTTTTCATTTTATTATCCAATTTCTCATTCTTTTCATTACTTTTCATTACTTGTCAATACTGTATCAGTGAAGTATGCTTACAGTCAGTCTCCTTTACACAGTCTGTGGATTATGTCATAATAATTTACCATTTTATCTATAAATCATGCAACAATTCAACATAATTTCACATTTTCAACTAATACCTAACTAAAACTTATTCCAAAAATATTCATTTAATTCCCATAAATTCTATAAAAATTTATAGATATTAAATTTCATTAATATTAACATTAAAAAGCTTAAAATCACTAAAATAACTCAAAATTTCATTCTTTTCTATTGAATTACCATTCGGCCTACACTAAAACTCCACCATATAAATTATTTTAAATTCATTCAAAGGTTTTAATAAATATAATTAAGTCCCAAATACATGAATATAGCATCACTTTTAGTTTTACTTCAATATATGAAATTTTCTTTAAGAAACTTAAATGAAATTCACTTAATTCATAGGGAAATAAAAGGATTAATTAGTCACAAACCTTTTTTTAGTAATTATCCTTGCCTAGGCTTCCTTTTCTTTGCCTTTGGCTTGTGAAATTTGCTCCTCCCTAAGATTTCCTTCAATGGCTGAATTCTTTATCAAAATAAACTCTAATATTTTGACTTCAAATGCTAAAATTAACAGCAAAAATGAACTCTAGGCACCCAAAACTAGTAGTAGGTACCTAAAAACAAAATTAAAATTAAATATTTCACTTACCTAACTTTGACACCTAAACTTTAACCCTTAGTTTTCCTTGATTTTCTTCCTTGAATTAAAGATTAGATCTAACTAAGGTACTCTAGAGAGTCTGAAATCACTTTCTTCGGCTTTGATTTGGTGAGATTTGGTGAAGGATTGAAAGAAAAAGAGAAGGAAATGATGAGAGTGTGTTTCGGCCACCCAAAGAAGAAGAAGAAGGAGTGAGTTGCTGCTGGAGTTTTCTAGAGAAGGAGAGCTTATATATGGCTTATAAATGGGCTATGGGTTGGGCCTTAATTGGGCTTGAACAATTTAATTGTTTAAGCCCAATAATTACCCGATAAATAGCCCTAATTAATTTCTCCCAATTATCAAATTTAATTCTCTTCAGATTTGAGTGCATTATTCATATCACATTAAAAATAGGCTATACCTAAAATTTTAGCCCAATCGGAGTTCATTTTGGGTCCGATTCAATTTTATCGGTCCGATTCAAAAATATCGGTGTTACCGAAAAATTCACTTTTTGATACCAAAATAATCTACATATTATTTTAGGCACATATGTAATTTTTGATAATTTTTAGACTTCATTTACTATTTTTAATAGCCAAAACGATCAAAAATCAATTAAAAACCCTAAACCCTAATTATCTCGATTTTTGTTCTTTTGGCTTTCGGAGGCCTATTTGACCTCAAATGCACTTCAAATTTCAATCCCGGACTACTCGTGACTAGTACTTTCTAATAATCTAATAAAATATTTTTCAATTTTGGGTATAATTTTCAGCCCGAAAATACTATTCACTGTTGGAAAGTACTATTTACGGTTAGACCGACGTTGCGGCCGTTACAAATTTTGTCTGCTAATTTTCACAACTATTTGGTGTGAAATATTAGCAAAAACTTTTCTCAGGATTAACTCCAATATAAGAACAACCAAAGTAGGCATTGTAAAGGATATAATAGTCGTAACAAAATATGAACAAGCAACAGTCTGTAAACTAACTATGAGCAATTATGCATAAAATCATTAATCTGTGTTTGTCTACTACTGGATACCTTATTAGAGAAAAAATATTAAAACCAATAGAACTTATGCATCTTTCATCTTTTAAGTTTGAGTATAAGCAACAAAAGTCCTTACTGGCCTGGGTATCTTAAGTTTGCCTTCAGCAATTGCCATCACAAAGCAACTGCCAATTTGGTTGTTCTAATTCTAGGAATCATAGACATTTATAGATTTACAATGAAATGAATTTAAAGTAGCAGCAAACAACAAAAAATAGTAGCCTACATATTTAAACAGTTGCAACAAACACCAACAAGTGCAATATATAGAAAGATTAAAAAATATAAAAATTACCTTCTGTATATCTGACATTATTGTCACAGATTCTCCATCTCCAAGTGCTAGCTCATTCCTTAAAATCCTAACAATCCATGACCAGTTGAGCTTGTTTTCTTTGGACACTATGGCCCATGCAACAGGATACATGTGATTGTCTCCATCCTGGCCAACAACGACTAATAATTGTTTGTTATAAAGACCTTTCAAAAATGCACCATCCAACCCTAAGATGGGCCTACATCCAAATTTTCAGCCACTTTTACAAGCCCTAAACATGATAAAAAAAAGTCTCTTAAAAACCTTTCTTCCATTCTCCAACCGTCTTCTATCTAACTCCAAATAGATTGAAGAACCTGGATTGCTTTTTTGAGTTCTTTAACATAACTTCAACTATTTTAAACTCTTCCTTATATCTCCCTTTCATTATTTTAAGTATAATTCCTTTTAGCCCTTTTACACTTTGATTCACTTACATTTACATTCAAATCATCTGTAACTTTTTTTTTTGCAGCATCTCACTATTTATTGAGGGATCCTTTTGCATAACTTGCCTCAGATAATTTGCTTAAAAATTCTTGGTCACTTTTGGATTGTCATAACATGTAAGGCATTTATGCACTTTAATGTCCTTACGAACAAGTAAGAAGAAATGACATCCCTTTTCACAAATATATCTAGTCCTACACTTGTCTGCTTTCTTAACCCTCAATCCAAAACCATTGCAAATTAAATTCATTACTTTTTAAGCTTATTTCATGTCCTTAAAAGTCATTCCCACTTGTATATGCCTTATTAAGTTGTCTTTTATATAACTGTTATTTCTTATTTCTCTTCTTATAGTCTCTAACACCTCATCTTCAAGAAATGAAAGGGAAAAATTAGATACTTCATCATTCAAACTAGCCCATGAATTAGACTCATTGATCATTTCATCTTGATGGTTATTATCTGAAATCTCTTCCTCATATGTATCTTTATTATTGTCTTCTTGCAGAGCATCATTCATATCTACCTCATCTTCTAAATCTTGATGTTTTTCTTCACCAACCCCATGTATATCTGCATTTTTGTCAAGTGTTTCTTCTTCGACAGCCTAATTGACCCCTTCATTTTCCCTTAACCTTTCTTCTTCACCGTCACAATTTACATCTAAATTTATCCCCATCCTTTCCTCTTCACATGTAAAAGCATGAAAATAACTTCCGGCATAAAGAGATTTGGATCTCAATCAACATTATTTTCAGCGTTATACCTATCCTTCCTAATTTCTTTAATGCATACTTATATGCATTGACAATAAAAATTAATAGATTCATCTTCAACTAGAAATAGCCTAATTACTTGGAATTCAACATATAGCTTGATCAAATCCAGTAGCTTTATTATATCCATATCACTCTCAATACTTGCATACTTGTCAATATAAAAACCAATTGGAAGCTCCATAAAAAAACAACTTAATATCTTTCTCTTCAGTTTTCTCATTGAACAAGTCCTTAAAATCAAAAGGCAATAATTTATCCACCTCATAGTTTTCAACCACATACACTTCACTTACATTATAACCTAACTCATTATCTACTTTGTATACCCAACTATGATATAACTCCAACCTAACTGTATTATTCATATTTCCATACACAACTTACATACAACCATTTTGCGCATAACAAGATAAATTAATTTATTATTTTTAATAATAATAATAATAATAATAATAAATGCTTAAAGCACGTACAACATATAAGGAATTGAATACTCAACAACCAATCAGTAAATTATTAATTAACGTTATCTGACCTAGGGTTTGTAAATAAATAATAAAAAAGAAACAAAATAACCCAACAACACTAAAGAACATGGGACCATAGACATAAAATGGGTAATAAAAAGTGGGAATGTATTTACCTTTATTCAATGGATACTTTTTTCTGTCATTTTTAGGGAATCTCCAGCCTTCCTTCTTCAACACCCTTTTCAATTTATCTTCTGATTCATCTTCCCAAGTAAAAAATTTATAACTCCAATACATTTCTTCCTCATATCAGTATATGGAATAGCTTTCGAAAGTAAAGTAATTTAGGATTTTTTTTCAATTTGCAAAATGAGGGAGACAACGAAATAAGAGAGAGATTGAGAAATAGAGCAAAAGGAGAGAAAATATCGTAAGGAATGCATAAATTGTTCACTTTAGATCGATTGATTCATGAAGCAAGATTGTGTTTTTATAATTTTAGTGAAAGAGATAGAAATAGAAAAAAAATGAGGGAATGGGGAAAATGATGGAGAACGAAAGGGCAAGGTAATTTTTTTCACCTGTGGGTCTCATTCCATATGGAACTGATATGGTATTAAGCTGGCAGTTCGTCCACCAAGTGTCAGACACGTTATCCTAAATATGTCCACTTAACTGGCCACGTGAGTGCCATTACCCTTGTCCAGATGGAATGTAAACGAAAGGTTATTTTAGAGTCGATTTTATGAGTTAAGGGTTATTTTTGCTAAAAAAAACATTTGGGGCTCCTTAGAGATAACTTTGAGGGAATTTTGGTACCTTTTCCCTATATTGATTATATGATCATACTTATGTACAAATTGATATGTTAAGGGTTTGGAGTATGAAATAAGATGATAATAAAGGAGGTGTGGTTATACATGGCCTGCTTTAATCTAAGTTATGGATAAATATGTATGCCTATGGGAGTTTTGTAGCTGCTTTTGTAACATTATTCGATATCTTCTGTTTAATACTTCGATATCTTCTATTTGATACTTCAGTATCTTTTGTTGATATATGATTTTGAGATTTATTGCCTCTTCTGTGATGCCTTTCAAGGTATCTTTTGTATATGCCATGTAATGGTATCATTCAATTTTCGTTATCTGCATTGTGCTTTGTTAAAGTACTAGATGTGAATAGTAGGCATGCCTAAAAGGAATTTGCAGCTACTTCTGTGACACTATAGTATCTTCTGTTAGTGAGATTTATGTCTCTTTTGTTAACACTATATATATGCCTTATGTTTGGTGCTATGATACCCTTTTATGGATATTTTCTTTATGTGAAGCTTACGCCTGTTTTGTTGATACGTTTGAGGTATCTTTATGGATATAACAGGCAAATCTGTATAATATCTATTTTTATTTTGTCCTATTTTGGCCTCTTAACTATGCTTTCTAATTTGATGATTGATTATAATTCTGATATGAACTTCAATTTGATGTGTATCTATTTTCTGCTTCTGATAAGCATGATATATGATCTAATTATGAATGAGTGAAAATATGAATTTGACATACGATTTGTTACAATGCTTGTTATATGATTTCAACATTTATTATCATACGATTTATATGATATGGTTATTTAGTTTCTCTTTGAAAGCATTACGACATAAAATAAATTCCAGTCTTGTATACAATTACTTTCTATTTTGACAAACATGAAAAGGGTTATAGATAAATGTAATCTACACATATGTTTTGGTACAGGATTTACTATGTGATTTTACCATTTGATACATAAGAATGTTTATAATTATAATAGCTATAAATAAATGAGGTGAAACGATAAAATTATGTTTCTGGAGTTTGATATAGAGTTTTGATGAAAGAAAAGCCTTACATATTACTATGATTATTTAACAATTAGATAAAATAAAACTTAAAATAGGATTTTGTTTAGGTGTTAACAAAGTATTAAGCTAAGTTATGTAGATTGACAGGATAAAGACTTGAACCACTAGAACTACGTGGTTTTGATTTCCATTTTTAGGATACGTAGGAAGCTTGGAATATATATTTTAAGTTCAGATCAAATTCCGTTGATTTAATAAGTGTAAATTAGATGATACTAAGCAAGATCTTAGTATCAGTAGTTGAATCATGATCTTGTTTGGAAATGTAGAGGTAACTTATAAATCATTATAAGTAAATTAATACATATGAACATCTAATGAATCAATTATTTGTATTAATTAATATATTGATAAGTTTGACTTAGCATGCTAGTTACCTGTTTACAACATAGGTCAGTAACCAGAGACTAACTCGAAGTGACTTTCGGATTCAGTAGATGAAGATCGTTTTGGAATATATGCTATAGATGTATTTATTCAAATTGTAACATTTAATATGTAAATGTATATTTAAGTTATGTACGGATAAGACCAGCAAATAAGAATGTTAAGACTTACTTTGTACAAAAATGTACATAAGGTGACGTGACAAATAAATACTCAACTATAAAACTAAGTTTTGATAACTTATGATAGGACTTGTAGTCAAGCTTGCAAACGATTTATTAGAATTTCGAATCCATAGAGTTAAGTATCTGGTAGCATCTCTAGTTTCCATATTGGGGTATGCGGGGGGTCTTATAGCAAGTATGCAATAAGAGCTTGAAATTCACCACCCTAGTCAGCTTGAAAGGCCTTAGCTGGATGACTAAAAAATTTTTCAACTATTATTCAAAATTGCTTAAAAATCTTCAATACTTTGATTTCAATTTCAAAAGGTAAATCCATGTATGTTTACAGAAATGATCATAAAAATAACATAATAGCAAAATCCATCATTTGATAATATTGAGGCAGGACCCATAAGTCTGAAAAATCCAAATGTAAAAGGCCAGAGGCCAAAAAATTAAAATCTAAAAAAAGGTAGTTTGTGAATTTTGCTAACATAACACAAAAAATATTGACTAAAAGAGATTGGAAAAATAAAACCAGACTTTAAAGCATTTTAAATGGTTGCAGAAGAAGTATAGCCAAGCCCAGCATGCCATGTTGAAAGACTTGCAACAAAAGACTTTACCTAACTAGACTGGGATTGCAGGTGGAATGAGTAGTATATCCCATTTTTATGCTCACCTTCGTAATGGATTTCCGTCGTTGCCAAATCCTTAATCAAAAAATAGTTAGGAAAGAATTCAACTGAGACATTGTTAAAGTGAACAAAAGAGCTAATAGATTAAAGATTTTGATGAGCGTGAGGAACATGTAAAACATCATTTAAAATAAACTTACAAGTCAGGTTAGAAATCGAGGAAGTACCAATATGAGATAGGGATACTACAACCATTACCTAACAAAACTTGCTCTGGACTTGTATATTCAAAATGGATAATTAAATTATCCAAAACAGCTATAAGGTGATGTGTCGTCCTGGTATTCATAAGCCAGGTGGGCTTCGAATGAGATTGAGGTTGAGGGGAGGTGGTGGCAAGATTGGAGCTAGGTCTAGGGCAGGAATAGTTAGTTGAATTGGCACGTGGTGTAGGACAAATCTAAGGTACATGTCTAGTTCTTCGGCAATTATAACAAACAAGTGTGTTAGTGTCTACTGAAGCTAATTGTTTGAAGGGTGAAATGTTGAGACATTGGCATAGAGGAATTTCAACAAGCAGAACTAGATTGGTACCCATTACACTATTGGTTATAACCAGACTGTTGATAACCAACAATTTGTGGACATTGGCATAGAGGATCTACCATGGCCACGCCCATTTACACGACCTTTACCTCGGGCAACGACTAAGCATACATAGTCGAAGGGGCTATATTAGTCCAAGTCTTATCCAGTTTCAGTAAACATTCCTTATTCAATAGCATGCCATACAAATAATCAAATAAAAATCTCTTTATGGCTAGCTTCAAAATCAAGAGTAAAGGGGTGATAGGTAGAGCCCAACCCAACCAAAATATACTCCATAAAATCATGCTTAGAGAAATTAGATTCTATAGGGCGGCAAGTTTGTCAAAAATACCTTAAGCTTTCTGAACAAAAACTTCAATGCCATCGTTCCTTCAATGCAAATTATGAAGATGTGCTTTTAATTTTCTAATCTGCAGTTTAGATGCAAAGGCATAAACCGAAATAAGATTTTTCCAAACAACACGAGTAGTTTCCGCACCAACAATTTGTGGTAAAACGCCTTCAGACATGGAGGTAACAATGCAACTAAGAACCATTTAATCCTGTCTTCCCTATATTGTATTGGTCGGATTTGGTTGCCCATTATCTAGTAATTTTGACTAAACTGTAGATGATTCGCTGAAATGATCACGAGACCATAACCACGAGGCATAGTAGCAGCTGGGTTTTCCACCGGGAAAGTTTTTAGAGGTAGGTTTAATGACAATCGATGTGTCAGGTTTGGTGAAAAAAAAAACCAAAGTGGTAGTGGTTATAGCACTAATAATCAGGGCAGTGCAGGCAACGACTGTAAGATCGGCCATCTTAGAGATGTGTCAGAAAAATTAGGGCTTTGATACCATGTAAATGTTATGCAAACCATACTCATATTATTGACAACTAAAGTATAAATGCATGTGAGATAACCTATACAATTTTCTAAATACAACTACAATTATACTCCTAACAAGTGGAGCTGCCATTCCATGTTAGCTGCTCATTAACTCAAAACATTATATATATATATATATATATATATATATATATATATATATATATATATATATATATATATATATATTTAAACTACACACATAATGATATATGCTATATATGTGTGTGTGTCCCTAGGCCAAATAGACGAGTGTTAAATAAAGAGTCAAGCTTCACAATTGTAAGTTCACTTTTACTCCTAATTCTAGCCCTTTATTTGTATTTATAACTTATAGCCTCAAACTCTCTCAAAGAATAACAAATTTCTTTTAGATAACGTAACAAGATAAGAATGGAGAAATGAAATTTTTGTATATTTTACTCAATGACAACAGAGGAATTTATACAAATATAGGGCTATCATTTATGGAAACTAACTGTAAATTAGCCTATCAATTAGCAACCACTAATTATGCAAAATATATAAGGTAAAAATCTTTATAGCTAATTACATTATGTAACACTGCCTCAAACTAGAGTATAGATATTAATCATGTCCAACTTGTTACATAGATATTCCACTCGAGTCCCATTTAATGCTTTTGTGAACATATTACCTAATTGTTCTCTTATCTTTACATATCTAGTTGAAATAATATTCTTAAATCTTTTCTCAAATAAATTTCAATCAACATCAATAATTTTGGTCCGTTCATGATACACTGGATTAGAGATGATATGGAGAGCAGCTTGACTATCACACCAAGTTTAGTATGTGACAAAAGATTCAAACCAATCTTAGTTAACAAAGGATGAATCCAAAAAAATTTACATGCCGACCATGACACAGCTCTATATTCAAATATGCACTAGATTTGGATTCCATAATATGCTTTTTGCTTCTCCAAGATACTAAATTTTCTCCAACAAAAATGCAATAACTTGTAGTTGACCTCCTATCACTTTTGGATCCTACCAAACAAAATTAGCAAAGCAAAATAGTCATAAATTGACTAATAACACTTACAGCAAATGTAATATCTGAACAAGTCACTGTCATCAAAAGGATTGTCATCATCCTCTGTAAGATACATATTGGGAAATATAAGAGTTTTTGCATGGCTTGGCTTTCAATTTTTCAATTTCTGTAAGCAGGTCAAAAACATAGTTTCTTTGCAACAAAAGAATTTCCTTCTTGATTCTTGAAACTTTCTACTCCCAATAATAGTTTAGCTAGCCTAAGTCTTTAATATGAAACCTACTTTACAAGAAAGAGTTAAGAGTAGAGATACTTACATAATCTCTTCTTGTAATTACAATGTCATCAACATATACAACAAGAAGACTAGTGCTGGATTCTGATTGTTTGTAGAAAATTGAGTGATTACATTGGCTTTTCTTTAGCCCAAACTCTTGGATCACCTCACTAAATTTTCCAAAACAAGCATAGAGACTATGCTTCAATCAATACAAATATTTCTTCAGATGAAAGACTTTTTCGTACTCCCTCAAAATAACAAAACTAGGTGGCTACTCCATATATACTTATTCTTGAAGATCCCCATAGAGAAAAGCATTCTTGATATTCAGTTGATATAATGGCCAATGCTGATAAATAGTAATGGATATGAATAGATGGAGGCCACATGTGAGAAAGTATTAGAATGATCTACTCTATAAGTTTGTGCATATCTGTTGGCCATAAGATTGGGCTTCAATTTGGCTACAGAACCATCAAAATTAACTTTAACTGCAAAGTTCCAACTACATCCAACAACCTTTTTGCCTTGAGGTAAATCCACTAGCTCTTAAATTTGATTATCATCTAGAGCTTTTATCTCTTCAATTATTGCATTATCCCAACAAAGATAAGATAAAGCTTCTTTAACTATATAAGGTATGAAAATGGAATCTAGAGAAATAATTAAAGCACTAGATAGAGGAGATAAGTGATCATATGAACAAATTTGGAAAGGGAATAAGGAGATTTACAGCGGTCTTTACCTTTACAAAAGTTGATTGAAAGATCAAGATCACTTGATGATGGATCTAATGATGAAGAAGACTCTGGTGTAGGACGTATACCATTAGTTCATTCCTTTCACTACAGGAACCTACCTAAATTCAGAGCCTTTCTGAATTTGAACCCCCACTAATCCATTAAAGATTTAGCTTTCTACCTCTTTTTAAATAAACTTGAATAATTGGCAACTTGTTTACAACAAAAGTATGAACACTAAGAGAAGCTCTATTATCTTACTTATTATAAGAATTATCCTCTAATTGTTCAAAGCTTGACATAAATTTATAAATGATTTATTCAACTTCCTCCCCTTGAGTTATAAAAGTGGACACCACTGTGAAGAATGATATTTTCTCTAAAACGAATACATCAGTTGAAACCAAATAACCTTGAAATCTAAAAAGTAGCAGCGATACCCCTTTTGAAGACAAAAATATCCTAAAAACACACATTTCAAGGCTATGGAATCTAGTTTTATAATACGGGGCCATATATCATAAATATAATAAGTGTTGACATGGCTACAATGGAAATAATGGTTTGTTAACGAAGAAAACATGGTTGGGCCTATCACTATTAAATACCATAGATGGCATTGGGTTACTCAGAAAACATATTGTGAAGATAGCATTAGCCCATACTGCTTAAGAACTTTTATTTAGAATAATAAAGCATGAACAATTTCAAAAAGATGTCTATTATTTCCTTCAGCCATTCTATTTTGAAAAGATGTATCAACAAATAATGATCAATGGAGAATACTATATTAAGTCATATAAGTTTAAAACAACTATAATAAGTATTTTTCAGCATTATTACTACTCAATATATGTATGGAAACATTAAATTGAGTCTTAATTTAAGCACAAAAAGTATAAAAATAAGAAAAGACCTCAAAACAATTTTTCATAAAATAAATCCAAGTTGTTTTAGAAAAATCATCCACAAAAGTACCAAATATCTAAACTTTGTTTTGAACACAAGGCATGGACCCCAAACACCCTAATAAACTGATTCAAAAGTAAAATCAATTTGTTTATTAATTTTAAGACCTAACGAGCTATGTTAATATTTTGCAAAATGACAAGACTCATAATCCAATGACAAAATATCGTGAAAATACATATATGGTTTCTTCAAAATGGGCACAAAAGGATATTTCAACTGGCAATGCATTTCAAAAAAAGTAGGCAACAAAATGAGGTACCCATGAGTCCATAACGTAAAAGCCATCAAATGTATGTCCTTCAACAATAATATGCTTCGTCATAAGATCTTCAAAAAGAAAACAATGATCAGGAAAAAAATGAAGCACAACACTTTAGGTTTTTGGTGAGTTTGCTTTCATAAATCAAATTAGAAGCAAGACTATGTAAGCTTGGCACTGAAGATAAAGTCAAAGAGGAAATAGGATTAAGAATTCTAGAATTCTCAACATTAGAGGTTGATCCATCAGTTATTGTTACTGCAGAAGATACTTTAAGCGATTGAAAGGTAGAAAATATATGGAGATTCCCTGTTGTACGATCCGTTGCACCAAAATCAATGATCCATTTATTTGAGGAGGAAACACAACATGTTTTACCCGAATCAATAATAGCAATAACAGGTGTAGATTTTTTCAAAAGATCTTAAAATTAAGCATATTCATTAGTTGAGAGAGTAACAAATTTCATAGAAAATGAACTAGATGCAACAATGTTGACAGTTTGAGCTTTCTAATAGCAAAATATGCAATTTCTTATAGTACTACATTGTGTGTTAAAGTTATTTGCAATAATAGCAAATAATGTTTTGCTAAAATCATTATTTTTTGTAACATTTTCTCCTTTATTGTTCTTTTTCCCGATATTATTTTCCCTTCTCCTTTAACTATTAGCACATTAGATTATTGAGTAGGCCAAATAATTTTCTCTGTTCATAATAATCTACTGAAAACATTTTAAAGAGTAGTGAGTTCAAAGCTGGAAAGGATATGAGATTTAGCAATCTTAGATTCCTTTTGAGGTTGTAACTTTTTAATGTATGTGCTACGAGGAAAAATGACATTTAAATTTACACGTGTTTTGTTGAACTCAATATAACCGATGTGTGAGAGATTTGGCCTATCATTTTTAGCACAGTAAAAAGCCTTATATACATAGTAAATTTGAGTTACATTCCCTTTGTTAGAATATAAGAATACCAAAAAATCCATTAGCTTCTTAACATACAATGATCTACTAAATCCATCATATTATTTTCAATGAAGTTCACAATTTGTAAAAGCAAAGGAACATTATCAATGTTATTAAAATAGGATCTGATCGTCTGGTTGGACCGATTTAACCGCAAACAGATAACCTATCCGGCTAATTTAAAGCATAAAAATCAGATTGGCTAAAAACGTAAAGAACCGATTTGAACCGGCCAAAAATCGGATAAATAAGTGAAAATCGACCTGAAATCTGATAAAAATCAGAAAAATCGACTTAAATCAAAAAACTATTTTTTTTGTCCAAAATATATATACAACATTGTTTTTTGCTAAAAAAAAGTAAAATATAAATATAAATACAAAATATTTGAAATTTAGGCAATTTTAATGAATTTTTATGAATAAAATAAAAATTATAATTTATAATTCATGAATATTTTTGAATATTTGAAATTTTTTTACTATAGCTATCTTAAATATTTGTTATGAATATTGAATACCTTTAAAATATTGCTTTATGATTAATGTTTGATGATAAATTTATTTTTTAAAAATATTTTTTATTTTTTATATAGTTATATTCTCATAATATTTATAAAAAAATTTAAAATTAATATTATTTTGAAAAAAGTAAAAAAAAATCCGATCGAATCCTATCGAACCGATCGAACCAAAAATATTTTGCTTTTCCGTAGGGGTGCAAATTTCGGTTCAAAATGAAAAACCAAATCGAATCGATCGATTTTTTTAATTTGATTTGATTTGATTTTCGATTCGGTTTTTGGTTTTGAATTTTAAAAAAATTTGGTTTTTCGGTTCAGTTTGATTTTTAAAGAAAAATTTGAAGAAAAACCGAACAAAACCGAAATTCTATATAATTATATAATTTTTTTATTTTTTAATTGAATAATTATTTTATACATGTAAATTAGCTTATTTTGAGTTGTAAATTATATTAGTATATTTATCAATTATTAATATCTATTTTTTAGTGATAATTTAGAATTTTGAAAATTAAATTGAAAATCGATTAAATAAAAAAATTTAACGGTTTTGTTGTATTATTTATGATATATTTTGGAATTGTATCTTTAATTTGAACTTTTATTTTGTACGATTTAGATATTTTTATTTTAGTATATTATGATTTATAATTTTTTATAATTTTTAGACATTATTTTTTTATTTTTTTAAAAAATAATTTTAATTTTTAATTTTTCGATTAACCGAATCAAACCGATCAAAAATTTAAATTCAATTTGAATTCAATTATTCTATAAATTTAGTTTGATTGATAAAAATATTAAAAATTTAATTTTCGATTCGATTCAATTATTGAACCAAATCGATCGTTGCACAAGTCTACTTTTTGTATTCTTTATCCAGTCTTTAATAACATTCAACATTATCAATAAATCAAATTTGATCATCAGAAGGGTTTTCAATTAAATTAATCATCCTTTACTTTTTAAATAAACTCTCATTTTTCTACTCCACTCTAACTAATTGGCACATTTAACTTATGTTATCTTAGTAGGTTCCAAAATGATTTCGATAACAATAGACTTGCTATCATCAGCCATATTAAATTCCATATCGAAATCTGACAATACTAGCAGATGAAAAATCAAAGAGAATCACTATTAAAAAATTAAAAAAAAAAAAAGGCGAACCAAAAGGCAGATGACCAGAACTCACCGCAATATGAACCAGATTTGTAACGGAAAAATTAAAACAAAACTTCGTTGCCAGCAGCAAAAAAAAAAAAAAAAAAAAAAAAGAAAAAGAAACGACCAAGAATAAATCTCCCAAAAGAACCTTCACTGAAGCAAGCATCCAAATACCAAATGAAACAGAACCTGAAGACTATTGAGAGAAAGAACTAGCTTCAAATGGAACCAGATGAAAGGGCTGATATAGGAATCTGCACGGAAACAACCAGGCGATGCCAGAGAAGTCGGCCGGAACATAAACCACCATTACACACGCCTCCATGCGCAGTGCACAAGGAGCAGTAAAAAACAACTAACGATCGGCGCGTGAGACACATGCGCTAAGAATCCAGCCATCGTACTTCAGGAGCCTTGCGCCCCCTTCTCCACAGTAATGAGACCAAACAGCCATCAAAGATGAACATTGCTGATTCTTTTAGAGAACCAGCAATAAATTCAAACAAATCCAGAAATTCCAGAAACCCTAAGCCTCTGGAGCTATGTAACAAAACGAGAATTAAGAAAGGAATTTCTGCATATTTTACTCAATGAAAGTATAGGTATTTATACAAATACAAGACTATCATCTACGAAAACTAACTATGAATTTGCTATCAATTAGCAACAACTAATTTATGCTAAATATAAAAAGGTAAGAAGTTTTACAGCCAATTACATTATGTACAGATAAATATGACAGACAACAAAATTCAAAACATGCATTAGATTGTAATCAGTCAATTGCATTCTCGCGAGACAATAATGTAATTTTACAATGAAGATATAATTTTCTATACAGCGATAAAACGGTATATGTCTAAAGTATTATTGTTTTACACTAACAAGAATATTGGCCTACTGTCATCTTCACTGCAGGATATATACCAAATGATTCGTTCTAGAAAAATATGCTAATATACAAACTTGACATTTTGATTCTTATAAGCAACTGGCAGTAGCATACCAGCAGGTTGGCAACCAATGCTTGCAGAACAACAAGGTTTTATTTTATACGAGTCACAAAGCAAACATTTTCATCTCCTTTGGAAATTGAAGGATTTAATAGCAAAAGCGAAAATCACTGCAAAAAACACACAGAAGCCAACCACCATAATACCAGCTACACCTAAGAAATCATGCTTGTATCCAAGCACTTCCTCCAGTACATGCTTCACAGGTACCAATCGATCCCCTTCTGATAGCCTCATCAGTTTATTATCATCACCATATTGTGAAGTAACGAGGCCATACAGAGTCCAAGCTATAGGGTTTGCCCAATAATACCATCTCCACCATATAGGGATTCTCTGTTACAAATACATATTTTGTTAGATAGAAACAAAACTTAAAGGTGTCCTATAAACGAACAGTAAATTAATTACCTTGTGGGGAATAATGAAGCCACTAAAAAGGTTCCAGAGCATATAAAATGGAGCAGCAATAATGGAAGCCACATTATGATTGGGTGTGATAGCAGTTGTCATCATTCCGTAAAAGGTGAAGTATAGCATTGTAAAATACATAAAGAACATGTACCAAATAAATTTCGGAGCAGTCCACTCAAATGAACCCAGGGAGTAGAAAATTGAAGAGTAAATAATTGTCTGAGCAAACACATAGGGGAACTCAATAGCAACCTGCACACAAAAGCAAAATAAAAATGGCTGAGTTTTGGATAGTCATGGCATTGGATTTTGCACAAGCAGAAGCAGAAAATGGAAATAAAGTCCAGTAAACCTGAGCAAATGCAAACGGTAGAGCTGAGTACAACCCTGCAACTCTCTCACGATATGAAACAAATCTTTCAATAGAAACAACAGGTTGAACAGCAGATGCATTGGTAATTCCAATGAACAGGACTGCCACATACATGGATCCCATTGCATTTGACAACTCTTGCTCATTCTCCCTGCAAAAGTAAATAAACTGTAATAATAGCGAACCTAATGATTCAAGAACCAAATGAAGTGCTAAAAGAAAAATTAACGCATTTTGAATAATTTTCCACTGCTACCATTTGTTAGACATGGGAAACCATTAGATATGCATAAACGCGATAACAGTGTGAAACCATCTCAATGCAAGACAATGTATAAAAGAAACTATAGAAGATTGTTCAGATAGTTTCAAAGGAACAACCTTTTTGATCCAAATTTCCAACATATTGTTCCAAGCATTAATGAGATCACAACAGTGTAGAAGAAGCGAACTGCAGTGTATTGTGGGTTTCTCCAGTAAGATAGATTTTGCTTCCAAAGACAAGCTAAAAACTGCTCAAAAAAGGACTGAGAATACTTGGTTGGGAAGTTCAACTCTTTTGCATCGCTACTTGGCCTGCTTAGACGTTCAACCAACTCTTTATTCCATCTGGAAAACAGCAGAAGACAGCAAAATTAGATAAATAGAAAATAATGGCATTGTTCTTCCATAACAAGAAAACAAACAGCAAAAGTCTCCAAAAATTGAACGTACTGAAACAGATTAGATCTTTGATAAATTTCAGCATAGTCCACACCCAGGCGGTTTTCTTCAGAAGGACAAGTAACCTCCAGCATCCATGCAGCAGGATTATATCCCTTCTTGATTTTCAGCACCCCTTCAACTGCCTAAAAAGCAAGCAACAGAAGCAAACAAACACACAACACTTAGATCACTGAAATTGAAGAAAACTAAAATTTAAATAATTCCATGAACTAGCCACAGGTACATATTGGAGGCATATGACAATATAAACTCTCACCTCAAAATACTTGATAAGCTCACAAGACCTGGGACCAAGTGGGCCAGCATAAATTAGCTGTCCTCCACGCTTCATAAACAAAAGCTGCAATAAAATTCGATGGGAGAGTATTAAAGAAATATCACATCATTCTAATTAGACTAGTCGAAACAAAGACATTGTCCACTGTGAGTAATATATTTGCATCCCTAAATAAGCTATCAGGAAGTAATAGAAGAGCAATTTAGCCATTTCTTGATCTGTTTTCTAACAAAAATATCTCAGAAAAGAAAAGATAGCTCCTGACAGTATTGAGTATGCCTGTACACAAAGAAATTAATACCTCATCAAAGGATTCAAATATGTCTATGCTGGGCTGATGGATTGTGCAAACAATTGTCCTTCCAGTGTTCACTATATTCCTCACAGTCCTCATCACAATGGCTGCAGCCCGTGCATCCAATCCTGATGTTGGCTCATCCATGAATACTATAGATGGATTGGCAACCAATTCAACAGCAATGGTTAATCTTTTTCTTTGTTCTGTTGATAGTCCATTTACTCCAGGTAGACCAATTAATGCCCCACCTAAAGGAGTAAGCTCCACTAGTTCCATCACCTCTTCAACAAATGCCTAAATGTTTCAAACCCTCTTGAAGTTAAAATATATGTAACCAATGGTAAAGAGCTGGTTAATAAGTATAAATTACCTGTTGTGTCTTCATGTCAACTTCTAATGGTAACCGCAACCATGCAGAGAAAAGAAGTGACTCGAGAACAGTTAAGCAAGGAGAGTGGATATCATTTTGTTCACAATAACCAGAAATTCTTGCAAAAGTTTCTTGCTTTTTGGGATAACCAGATATATGTATGCTCCCTTGTATGACCCCTCCGGTTTTCCTGCCAGCTAAAACATCCATGAGGGTGGTTTTGCCAGCACCACTAACTCCAACCAATGCTGTAAGGACACCGGGTCTAAATGATCCAGTAACATTAACCAACAACTGCAATTTGTCTTCGACAACTCCTTGTTGCTTCAACTCCTAGAAACGTAATAGAATAAGGTATTTGTAGTACAAATGTTTACAAAAATAATGCAGACAAGAAAGTAGCCATGCCAAACTCACCACAGGTACATCCACAAAGTAATTGATATTGCTGAAAGACATGGAAAGTGGTTGAAATGGGAGAACCATCCCTTTCTGCTTGAAGTATTTTCCTGCCCATATTTTAAGATGATAAAAAAGCTCAAAACACTGGATATGTGCTTCTAAATAAAGAAAGGGAAAACAGGTACAGAATGTACACAGACCATTTAGTGAGCCCGAATGCTTTAGGAACTCTCTAAGTTCAATAACAGCATTTTCACCATTCCTTCTTTTCTCTCTCTCTTGAAGCTCTTCCTTGGAGACAACGGCTTGTTGCCTTCCCCAAGCTGCAGAATGATAAATCAGTATTTTAGTGCAATTACCCATTCATTTGGACAAATCCTTTTGGCATAAGTTTTGAATCAGGAAACTTTGTATTGGATCAAAGGCTTACGGTCGAGGTTAGCTAGGAAGACTGCAAACAGGATATTGAACAGAACTGTATATCCAAGCAAAGCACCAACCCCTATCCAATACCAGTAACTCTCGGGAAAAAGAGCACGTGCTCTCAATACTGCCTCTCCTAATGAAAAACTAGAATCATTTTCAACTCTCTACAAAAAGCAGAGCAACAAAGAACAATAAGTTTCAAAACAGAAGTATGACGAGTAAAAAGTAAGAAAAGCTTACAATTTAAGCATTGGATTCTAAACCAAGCATGGGTTTTGGAGCTCCATAAGAACAAAATGTAACTGCCATGTCACAAAGTCTAAATGGTTTTACTAGCAGCAGCATATATGATTAACAGGGAAGGATTCATTCAGGCAATAAGAGATACTTTTTAGCTCTCTCTAGTATCATTTAAGAGGAAAACAGATAATTGCTTACAGCAGTTTTTATATGATTACCGTGCTTTACCATTACCATCAGCAATTGAAAAATTTTAAAAAGCAAATGGACAGATGATTGACAACCTTATTCCAAGAGCGCCCAAGGAATTCATTTACTGAAGCTGCATTTTGAGCATACATCAACGGAGAGACCCAGAAACCCCAAATCCACCAGCTTGGTATATACTCTGTCATGGCAAGTCATGAAAAAAAAGTTGAGATGAAGGATTGAACATATTAGCTGCACCTTTAAAAAAAAAAACACTCAATTACCTCTTGAAATGATGTATCCTCCAAGAGCCATGACAACCAACATAGCAAAAGATCCAAAGGTGTTCGCAACTATCATATTACGGCCCAATGATCCAATGAAACGGAATAGAGCAATAGACATTTGGTGCAGACAGAAATATAACAATAATTGCTGAAAAAATCTGCAGATTTAAATAATTGTTAAGCAAATATATTGCCAAAAATCTAACATTGAAGAAACAAAGTAAGATCCAATAGAAATCAATCACCATAATTTGTGAACTTCATGTAACATTGCACTTCACCTTATGATATTAGGATCAAATCCCACCACGTAGTATGTAACCGCTACCCAGAGACCAGACTCCATGAGTGAAGTTGATATACTTAGGACCCAAGCAGGAATTGTATAAGCCCAGCTTGGGTAGAAATGCAAATCTCGATGCTTGTAAAGCATGGGAAGCTTTGCTACCAACATCGAAACCTCAGTAAAGCCGTTGAAAAGAATAATGACCATGGAAAAGTATAGCGCCCCAACATATAGGCCTCCATCATAAATTGTATGATGGTGCATTTTTGTCCGGAAGAATACACTCATTGTGATCAAGGCAACAATAAGAAGCTGAAAAGCAATTCATGATACTTATATTAAAACCGAGAGAGTATGAACATAACAACACTAAACTTAAAAGAAAAGTCTTCCAAGTTGCTTATAATTTTACACAAAGTGATAATGTACCAGCCTTCAGGCAGTGAAAAATTACCAGCAACTCATGTTTTTCCCCAAAAGGAAATTTTTTTGACGTTTATCAAACCAATAATATTACCTGAACAAATTTGAAAACATAAATGAAAGAATTTCGTTTCATCAGTAACTTCTGCCATTTAAAGTTGATCTTGAAGAGTTCAAGCCGCTTCATGCCATAGTTAAAAGTTGACAATGCTGCTGGATGACTGTAATGTTTATCAAAGGGGACCTTCAGCTCCTCAGACAAACTTTTACCAGTTCGATATGAACGGAAAGCTTCCACAAACTTCCCTGGAGTTATGTATCTATAAGGTCGGTTAACAGACCAATACTGTTCTTGGTCCTTCTTCGATGTAACCTGGAAGAAAATGAATTAGAAATAGCATTTGACGGAGCGCAAATTCAAATTCCAATCTCAAGCTGCCCATTACTCACTTCTTGCAAGAAGTCTGCAACATTCTTTCTTTCAGGACAGCGGAATCCTACAAAGGAAAAGAAATCAAGAACATTTTCCCGGGGTCCCTGGTATACAATCTGCCCCTCACATAAAAGGATAACATCGTCAAACAACTCAAAAGTCTCTGGTGCAGGTTGCAGCAACGAAATTATAGTAGTCCCATCGAGGGCACAAGTTGAATGCCTAAGATATTTGATGATCTGATAAGTGGTTGCACTGTCAAGCCCATTTGAAATTTCATCCATGAACAGCACTCTAGCTGGACCAACTAGTAATTCACCTAAGATCGCAGAGACATAAAACTTTCTGGTTGGAGAGAAAAACCATGCAACATTCCAGATACAGGCACATGAATGAAAAGGATTATGAAAAAAAGAAAGAGCCAACACACACCTGTTGTGAGCCGCTTCTTCTGGCCCCCCGAGATCCCTTTAAGCATTTCATCACCCACCAATGTATCAGCACATATGTCCAACCCTAAAATCTTTGTCAAATATATTTTAGTACTTCGGGATGATTCTTATGCATGAAGTTAAGCTATGCGTGATACATATTCTAAAGTTGGACTTCATAGCTACTACCTTGCCAGCAAACCTGTTTAAATATTTCATCTTTATCAAACCAATCTCAATCTCAATTTACACTATTACTTGTCAGGTCTTCAAGATGCTGTCCTCTATAACACACTTAATATAATTCTAACTTAACAAAAGTATAAAGCTCCAACCAAAGTTTTTCAAAAAAGTCTTATTGCTTCTGTATTCCCAAATTTGTCAGCAAATCAATTGCAAGTGCATGAACTGAAGTATTTTATGCTCCATTTGGTAAAAGCAGGCCTCCAATAAAGATGAATTCATGATTTTGACATGAATTGAAATCGAAAGATCAATGCAATTATGTCTGCCAAACGAACATAATACAAATCAACAACTACTTTAAGAAAACCTCTGTGCAGGCGCTTGGGAAAGCCCTCTCCATTTTTATTTACATGAAACTCGATCATAATTTTATTTGCTTGCCATAACCAAGTAAACTTTCTGCAGTATTAACATGTAAGACTATGCCAAGGGCATTATTTTGTTTGTTCACGAAAAAGATACTTCTTTTCAAACAAATATGCTATAAAGATGTATTTCTGAAAAGTCAGCAGAGTTGTGTTGCGCAAACCTACACCCATACTACATTTTCATGCTTGAATAAATTTTTCAGAACACAAAATTAAGTAAACTTCATTACATGATAATATGCTATATACAATTCTTATACATTGCATCAAAAGCACAAGGGCATGGACAACAGAAAGCGTACTCAACATATAAAGAATACCTTCATTATGTACTCCACGACCAGGGTTGTTTCTTGCCCGCCCAAAGCCAATGACTAGCAAAAGAAGTTAAAGTAACGATCAAATCCTTGCAATTAGAATGAAATAGGAAGAAGAAAAAAAATTCACTCAAGTTGGTGTTGACTTCTTAACATTTTTTTTTTTCTAGAAAGAGATAAGCACCTCTAGAGAATTATCCAACTTCAAGTTCTCACCAGTTGGCAACTATCTTGGCAAGTGCTATCATGCCAGAATCCCCTACTTTGTCCGTGGCTATCTTAGTTGCCTATAGATACGGTCTCATTCTTTTTGTTGCACATGCAGTAAGAAGCTATAATGCTATAAAAAGAAAAGAGTGGGGGAGAAAATAGTGCAAGCATTAAAGGAGTCAATTTAATTTTGAGTGAGTTGATTGCGTCCTAAATAATTATATTGAGCGAGTAAAATGAAGTGACATAGGTCTCCGTGAGAGTGAAAACGCGTCATACTTCAAAACATATTATTTTATGTCATCACTTTTTCAGTGTTTGCCTGGGTTTTCTTGTTAACAGATTAACCCCATAAATTAGCATGAGAGAGGCACGATAATTCCCCCACTATAAGTTGCTGCAGGGTTTCACTGGTATTATTCCTTCAGAATTTCTACAAAGCCAAACTCAAAAATCAGATAGCAAAACTTAATTCTCCCAAAAACACGTTTAAAGTTTTATATCGCGAAAGAAGAGAAGTGTTCTTGTCAAGACAGTATACATCATGAAACTTTTGGAGGAATTTAACTAGATGTCTTGAATATTCATATTAGTTTTTTTTATTATTTTTTTAAAATAGTGCAGGATACGGTGGGCTTCAAAACTATAAGAATTTAAAAAATAAATTTAAACAAATACTTAACTCTCAACTATTTCCACTACAATTAATATCCTTTATATGATTGGGCACTTATTTTTTAAATTTAGAAAATACCGGCTATATAATTGTAACGCCAATATTAATTAATAATTAATTAAAATAAATAAATATAATTAATTAATTATTAATTTCAAGCATGATTAATTCTTTAGGGCAAAGTGCCAATTTTACTCCGTGCATCCTACTTTAAGCGTACAATCTCAGTGTACAATCTCCCTCTAACACGAAAATAAATAAAATATCTTAATTTTTTATATCATCGATTGAAAAAAAGACTTTAGCAATTGACAAATTTATCTTTTTTTAGTTTCAAATACAGTACTTAATTTTTATATCATCAAAACTTAACTTATTACTCTATTACTTATACCAAACTTCTAAACAAGCATTTAAAACGAGACAAAATCAAACGGTGAAATTTAGGTACTTAAAATGGGAGGGATCAATTTAAAATGAAATTTCTATTTTTATTTCCCTACGAAAATTCCATCAATCATTTTATTTCAAGAAAGTAGAATCAGCATTTCTTGTTTCATGTATATTTAATCACCAACAATAATATAAAAAGAGGAGTATCTGATGAGGCTGCAATTCCACAAGATCAAACGAAGAAAAAAATGACAATGAAAACAAATATGAAATTGAGAAAGTGGAAAAATACACAAGTGTGAGCTCACAATATTGGGTGGCCAACAATTTAAATCAAGAAGATGGAGGATAGATAGATTTTGACTATCAGATACTGAAGCTTCAACATAGTATAGGCTAGTATATGTAGAATTTTCGGTTCAGGAAGAAAAGTTTAATTTTAGGAATGCTGCAAATTATGGAAACTCAGAAGAGTATGATAGTAAGGAAGAATGATCTGGAAGCATGCATTTCATTGCTTTATCAAAGTTTGTGAAGTACATTCAGACAACAAAAGAGAATAGAACAAACATCGGAAATCCTATTGGAGGAAGAAATTAAATTTGAGGAAGGTAGCTGGTTTCAAAATCAGCCCAAACCAAGTCCAAGAGGAATAGAGTTTCCATGGTCATCAAGTAGTGGGAAGCTAAATAATGGAAAAGCTAAACAGCACAACATGTCCAAAGATTGGATTAGGAAGAGAATGATTGTGCTACCACCCCAATGGGCATAGAAAATGCTATGAGTGATCTTGTACCACCAGAAAGGAAATTTAAGGATATCAAGCGGCGCGAGACAATACAGAGCGGAATTCCTGAAATTGGCCCATAAGAAGTTTGACATGATTAAGATTTGAGATAAGAAAAAAAAAATGAAACTTCAATGCAGGCGTGAGGTAGAGCCACGTAAAGAAAGAGCGAAAATGAGTCATCGTAAGTGGCTACAGTGCAAGTGTCAGGCGGAGTCGCACTATTTCAAGAGTGAAAATGAGTAGCGAGTCAAGACGAGTTGAAGTAATAAGATGTGGGAAAGTCAAAATGAATTTTGAGTTAAAATGAATTATACTTTTAAGCTCTAAGTGAGTTAAAGTGTTGTCGCAATTAAAATATACTTGGGGCCACACCACGTATATTATTGACAATATATTTAAAGCAAACAATTCAAATCCGAGAGTACCTTCATGAATATATCAAGATCTTCATCAGGTTTTATACCAGCTATCTTCTCTCTTCTTGCAAGCTCCAAAAGCATATCTGGCACAAACCTTTTGCAAATTAGCATCTCGGTAAGTGTACTGAGGCCTTGGCTGGTCTTAGGCTTCCATAAAACACAGAGAAGAAATAGGGAAATGAGAAAGAAAATGAGGCATATGAATGAATTCCTAAACTCACCATATTTGAACCCAACACCTTGACAGCATCCTGCTAACTCTAGAGTTTCTCTTACAGTCATCTCTGCCACATGCCAATCCTGTTGACTGACATAAGCTGATGTTCTTGGAGCAACAAACTCATTTAGATTATGTCCATTATATGTAATTTTCCCTGACATCTTCAAGAGAAATGAAGAAAAATGAATAAGAATACAACTAAAATGATTATTCAGGCAAAGAAATACTGCAAGAATGTGGAATCTGAAGTATCCGCAGTTGTATCTTTTACCCATTTTACTAGATTACACACATCATCCAACATCTGCAAAAATTCCGTAGATCATGAACCAGGATCCTCACATGGTTCAGTAGGACAAAACCAAGACATCACACAAGGATGGCTATGTCAAAGATCTTACATTCTATGAATGAATCAACCATCTTTCAGCATCTCTTCATAAAACCACATAATCAGGACATCAACTTTTTTCAGTTTAGCCCTTATATTCTGCGGGAACTGCTGTCGTGCTCACATGGGATTCCAAGGGCTAGGATTCTTGGTACCAGAACTCTTTGTATAGCCACGGTATTTGGAAGATTTAGAATAAAATAAAAAATTTTGAAAAAAAAAAAAAAGGAAAAAAGAACTGATACCTGCAGATTACTTTTAAGACGCCCAGCGAGAGCCAATAGCAGGGTTGTCTTTCCGGAGCTTGGAGGGCCCAACAGCAATGTCAATCTAAAGGATAATAATTGAACTTTAGAACAGCAAGGATGCGACTCAAAGATCAGAGGATAGTAGCACTTTACGCTCAAAATGTACCTTGAAGGTCTAATAATCCCAGAAATATCATCTAAAATTGTTAGTTTGCTCCTGTTTCCTCTGTAAATCCGCAACTGCCTTAGAAATGCCTTCACAGAAATAAGCGAAACGAGATTGGAAAACCAAATTGTGTGCATATAACTTTCTATAGGGAACTGTATGATTGAAAGTGTATTCACCACAAATTGTAAGAATGGTAGTGACTCTACCTCAGTCATGTTGAAAATAAAGTTAGGAATTGTTGGAAGTGCCCTACTTCCAACGTGTACAAAAGATTCAACTTTCAGATTCTGGAATCGAACTTCAATCTTCGGAAATTCCAAATCTACTCTGTGAACACAAAACAAATGAAAAGATTTATAAGATTTGAAAGAAAAACCCAATGCTGATTTATTTATTTATTGGAGACTCGATCCATAAAAAAATGCATGCTTCTGAAGCAATTAAGGATTGAACAACTACCGATACTCAGGGAAGCCATCATACTTCAAAAAAAATAATTCATTGCAATCGAGGTAATAATAAGAAGAAAGAAAAATAAAATTAATTCACACCCCTGGACCAATTAAAATGATCAAAATTTGTATTTCACATTTCGTACGACAAAAAATTGAAACAAGTTCTACTCCCATTCTCATAGTCTCTCTAACCAGAATTTTTGGGAGTCCAAAAACTTAAAGTTTAAATTTCCTTCATTAATAATTACCAAGGAAAGCCAGACAATGTCGGCTGGGTTAACTCATCAAATAGAACTATATCCCTCTTTAGTTAACCAAGTTCCCCAACTCATGAAATGGCGGCAAAAGAAAGGAAGAGAGTGGAAGTATACTAGAAGATTAAGTTAAAAGTTGCGTCCACCTTCCAAACTACCATTTCCATATATCAAAATTTATCTTCCCAAGCAGCAACTAAACTGTAACTGAAATTGCAAAAGGTATGCTCTAACGTTGTTATCAGTAGTAACCCATTAAGTGAAAGCCTCAAATAAAAAATGAAATTGCCATTAATTAATGAGATAAAAATTGAAATATCATTATATTTAAGCAAAGAGAATTACGCGTCGAATCGCTTCCGCATCCGATCGAAGAATCTTTCAGGATCATCATCAGCAGAGTACACGAGCCGGTCCAACAGAAGCTTCTGTTCCTGAGCCTGAAGCTCGGTGACATCGATCTCTCTATGATCACCAACAATGGTCTTAAAAATACCTCTCCGCACTCGGTTGTAAGTAGGCAGCCTCTCCAGAGCGGCCCACCGGAGAGCCTCCTCGTCCTCTCCGTGCTCCCTAAATGACGGCGTACGAGCAAACGCATTCTCCGCAGAGTTCCACATTTCGCCTAAATCAATTTAATTTAGATCTGACGGGAACAAAACAAGCCCAAGCAGGGTTGTGAGAGAGACAAAAAAGCCACATAAACACACAGAACGACAGAGAGAGAGAGAGAGAGAGAGTAAACGATACGAGTAGTCCAGAGAATTAAAATAGGGTAGGCATTTTGGTGAGTATGTTTCTCGTGTATGTGAATAGAACTACTTGTTTTCCATTAAAATGGTAGTTGAGCGCTCATTAATGGCGGACGTGTTTGCTAGTTTTCTGTCTGCATAAAAGCTTCGGTTTGTTAATTTAGCTTTATAGACTGCAATTTGATCAGCTGTGGCGTACGTTAAAGTGACGCTGTGTAGAGAAAGGCTCATTAATAGCCGCGGGAAAGACAAATTTGGAGGTTGTTCTTGTATAACTAATAGTCGCGCGAAAGAAAAGACCACCCACTCGCTTTCTCAGATGACCACGTGTCCATTTGTCGGGTCAAGATGGATAGCTTAGATGAGCAGCTGAGAGAGCGCGTTAAATTGGAGAGGATTCGGAATTGAATTTAAAACGGTTAGACGAATTTGAGAAGGGGCAGGTGAAGGAGAGTCAGATGGTAGAGAAGAAAAAGATTTGGGTGAATTAATTAATAAATGGGAAAATGTGGGTTTGTGAAAGCAAAAATTGATAGAATATGGCCATTTTGATCACCGATTATGCGTGAAGGAATTTTGCATATTAGTCCAATTAATTTTCCAACCACCATAGAATTAAGAAGACTAATCACTTCAAAACAAGTAATCAATTTGATGGTTCCTTGTTCTATAATTCATAATCGTATCCCTGCCTTTGAATAGGTCATCGTGAATTTGTACTTCACCTTTTTCTAGATTATGTTAGTATTAGTAATTAATTTGAAACTTACTAATTTGTTACAATATAGGTATATATTTCACCAAATTGGCTTCATTGACAAGGTTATGAATGCGATTTTGTAATAAAGCTAGTGACTGGGCACTTCTGTTTTTTTAGTTCTTTTTAGATTACGTGTTTTTTTTAATACATTCAATATTAAAATCTTTGATAGGTATATAGGTGCATTGCGTCTAGTTTACTTGTGTCGCAAGCAATGTGATAAAGTTGAAATGGAGCTTCACGTTTTATCCACAGGTAAAAACTGGTAAATGGTTAATAATTATAACGGATTATGATGAGGTGTGCCAGCGTATATATGTATATGAATTAGGAATGAGCATGAATCGGTCCATTAATAATTTTGTTAAATCAGTCCATTATTATTGATTAATCGCTATATCGATTTCAGTTTTTAACTCGATGGCGACGGCGAGGCATCAAGTGGCTATACTCCCCCTTCCAGTTCAGGTCTCTTCACCGAGGGTGAGTGGGTCTTGGCTTATCATGGTCCTCGCAGGCCAAGGAATTTCTTTCTCTCTTTCTCTTTTTGCCTTTATCCGCAGTCTATGAGCCTATAATTTAAGCTCTATTTTTGTTTCTTGATCAACTACTGGTTTTTTTATTTGAATTTTGCTGTTTTGTTTGGCTTCATGGACTGTGATATGCACAGTTGCTAAAAAATCCAACGTAGTAACGGTACTAGGGTCGTAGATTGAGTTCAGTTAATGTCATTTAAGGTGTGGAGAGCTGGTTGTGAATTAGGGTTTATAGAGATTGAAATTTTGATGCTATTTCCATAACCAGTATGCTATCTTTGAACTGAGACTCTGTGATTTTGGGCGACATATTGCTTTCTCATTTGTAGACTTGCAATCCTCGATTAGCCCCCATATTTGGAATAACTCTTAATCTTTGCCCCTCCCTAAGTAACTTCTTCCAGCGGAAAAAGAAGGATAGGATTTGACAGCCTTCCATTTCCATCAAATTACCTAAGTATTATTTTATTAATTATTTTATTTTTTAGTATATGTAAAAGTAAAATAAAAAATATACAATTAATATAATTGAAATTTAAAATTGATTACATCGAGTTAAATAAAGAAATATTAAAATTATTACGTTAAATAGAATGAATTGAGCAATTATTAAAATAAAAAAAAATACAATTTTTTTTCGAAAAAGTTCCTTCAGACTTTTTCCATTTTTTATTTTCAAAAGAATATAATGTTAATGTTACTTCGAAATTTAGAATCAAGGGCCAACCCGATGAGAGGGTGGGGTGGCCTTTACTTCCAAAATTCTTCATCCTCGAAATTTTAAAAAATTAGTTGTTAATTTTATCTAATTTTATAGTCTGAATATATGTATCTCCCGATATATCCGTTATTAAGTCAAACAAGTTGACAAATTCAAAATAAGTTAGTTAGAGTATCTCAACAATATATGTATGTAACTTTTTCAAATTATATAATTAGTTCCTATAAATGCAAAGTTGTAATACTTATTATTTTAAATGAAATACATTAGACTCTTATTCACTTAATATGGTATCAAAGTTGCAACATTAAAAAAAAAAAAAGTATCGTAGCTTCTTCTTTTATAAATTCTTCTTCTTTTTCTTCTTCAACCCAACTAAATTTCTCTGTCAAATTATCATTCAATAATTCGCTTATTATGAGTTGGGCGCTTTAACCATTCAGCCATGGATGCTTAGCGGGGATCCTCGTACATGGTGAATAACCAAATTCCAATTGAAATGAAATCTTTCTTACCTTTTGATCAAAATATAATTTGAATTTGAGTTTAATAATTGTACTTTTTAATCAATCAAAGTGGTTTATCCATTTTTTTAGTTGAATTCAAAATTTGGTTACAATTCCTTTTTTTTAACTAAAATTAAAATTTAAGAGACAAAAAAAAGAAGGAAGACAAAATGAATAAAGTCAAATTCTTACAAATAGGTCCTTTGAATGATAAAGAAATCTCTACGTGTTCGCTGCAACTTCTTAACCTCTGTAGTTTCTACTCATACTAATAGTTTAGCACATTCTTTGTTATTACTACGGGGTCCTGAAGCACAAGGAGATTTTATTTCATTCTGTACATGCCAAATCATGAATTAGTAACTGCATCCAATCTCCAAAAAAATCCCAATTATTTTGAACTTTCACTCTTTTTTTTGAATGGAATATTTACGGAATCCCCATAAATACGATTAAACCTTATTTCATGGTATTTACCTCTTTCTTATTCTTAAGCTTTTTATTTTTTATTGTTAGGATATTTTATCATTTTCAGGATGGGGATTATTATTTATTATTTTCCCCATCAAACCAATAATAGAAGAAATATAAAAATAATAGAATATAAATAGAAAATAATAGAAATATAATTTCTTATTTCGAATTTAATTAATCCTCCCTCAATTAGTTCCAAATCTAGAGTTTCAAACCTAGTTTCATAAGGATCAAATGCTTCTCTCATTGATTCTTTTTTCTCTCACAGAATCGATTTTTTCCTTACATCAATGTAGTTACATCATCCTACGTAGCTTGGATAACTCTTGAGAATACGTTTAGAGCTATTTCTCAAAATAAACAACTTCAGTTGCATATTGAATTACAAAATGATCTCTCTGTTAAGGATTATCTTCTTAAGGCAAAGGTCATTTCTAATGAACTTTGAGTAGCCGGTCATCCAATGACTCCAGCCGAATTTAATGTTATCATCTTCAGGAACATTAGACCAGAATTTCAAGAAATTATCAATACTCTTACCTCTCGAACAATACCTATTACTTTTGCTGAGCTTTATAGCCAATTGGTTGCTTACGAAATTCTCTTAAAAGCACAACAGCCTTTGTATACGGCAAACTTTTCATACAAACCACCCATTCTTCCTACACCAACTCGGGTGTCAACTCCTACTCAGTTTCAGAATAAAAGTTCTCGGCCTCCATGGAGAAACAAGCCAAATCAAAAAGGCATAAGCTATCATATGTGGTCTCACAAATCATGCTGCTAATACTTGTCGAAAGAGGTATCAACAGTTTAATAATTCCTCTCAATATCAACCATCCAGGCCTCAAATTCGGGATAATTCTACCCTGCAATCTGCTCCACAATCGATGTATACTTCTCAAGCTCATGTGGATTTTCAGTCTCCTCTTTCAACTCTATACATGGCACAATATGCTGGTA
>CM075817.1:11434373-11533461 GCA_037975025.1 Excoecaria agallocha | reverse complement strand
GGTAGTTATGTTCAACCTTTGGATTGCTGACACTGGTGCAATATCTCATATTACACCAGACATGAATGCTCATACTCTTTCGCAACAGTATGGTGGTAATGATCAGCTCATAACTGGTGATGGTAAAGGTTTGAAAATAAATCATTGTGGTACTTCTTATTTAATTCTAATTCCAATCAATTCTTTTTATCAAATATTCTTCATGTTCCTTAAATCTTAAAGCCTTCAATTTCTGTTCAACATTTTTGTATAGATAATGATATCTTCTTTGAATTCTGGCCATCTTACTTTTCTATTAAATGTCAGAAAACCAAAAAAGGAGCTCATGAGAGGGCTGAATGATCGTGACTTGTATTATTAGTTTCCTTCTTTTTCAGTAAGTCCTTCGGCATTCATGGCAGCTTCTTATGATGATTGGCATGTGAGACTTAGGCATCCTCTTCGAAAGGCAATTCTTAAAGTAGCAAAAGACAATAATATTTCATTCTCGAGTAATAAGCAGAACTCTGCACTTTGTCAGTCTTATTCATTAGGAAAGTTAGCTAAAATTCCATTAGCATTAGTAGAACATCATTCTTCAAGTTCTTTTGAAATCTTATATTCTGATGTTTAGGGACCATCTCCAATTCTTTCAAATGTTGGATATAAATATTTTGTTTGCTTCATTGATGATTTTACTCGATTCTCATGAATTTTCTTTCTTAAAAATAAGAGCGATGTGTATGATGTCTTTCTTAACTTTCAGGTCTTTGTTCAAAATCAATTACATACTACCATTAAAGCTGTACATTATGATTGGGGAGGAGAATATCAACGCCTTAATAAATATTTCCAAGCTCATGGCATTGTTCATCGTATTGCCTTCCCTTATACTCATGAACAAAATGAAATAGCCAAACGAAAAATAAGACATATTGTAGATATGGGTGGGTTTAACTCTTTTAGCTCATAGTTCTATTAATTTTCATTTCTAGCCTTACTTCTTTGATGCTGCTGTCTCCTTGATTAATGGTATGCCTACCCCAACTCTAGGTAATCACTCACCCTTTTCAGATTATATGGCAAAAATCCAAACTATCATGATCTGAAATTTTTCGGCTTTTGTATTTATCCCTTGCTTATATCATACAATAATTATATCTTTCAATTTCGAACAAAAGCTTGGGTCTATCTCGATCCTTCAACTTTTCATTATGGTCATAGGTGTTTTGATTTGGATAAGGATCGAATCTACATAGCTAGGCTTGTCAAATTTGATGAAAGTAAATTCCCTTACCAGAATATCTGTATCTCGTAGGTTCAAAAATCGAATTCAGAAGTTGAAAAGGACTCTTTTACTTGGTTGCAACTGATTACAAGTCCACCTCATCCGTCCTCTTCAAGTACAAACTCTTACTCACACTCTATTTTAAATTCCAATTCTCCTTCCTCATTTTCTAATGATATATCTAATCCACCCAATTTTTCAAATTTAAAATTTGCTCAATCTTATCCTTCCTGTTTGCCAGCTTTTCTATCTCAACCAACCCAAAATTCAAATTTAAATTTAGTAGTTGATCTTACCTTTTTTTCCTCTTCGAAAAATGCTTCACCATCTACACCTCCTCGTACTCACAAAATGACTCTTCGCCTATCTACTCTTTCCAAACGTACAACTCTTCTATCTCATTCACAATCAAACCAGTCATCACCTGATTATGAACCCAGCAGCTTCACTTAAGCAAATAAATTTTCTGTGTGGAAAAAAGCTATGAAGGAAGAATATACTGCTCTTATGGACAATCATACCTGGAAACTTAGTCCATGTCCTTTTAATCAGCACGTAGTTGGCAACAAATGGATTTTTTGAATTAAAAGGAATCTTGATAATTCTATTGTCAGATACAAAGCACGGCTTGTGGCGAAAGGATACAATCAATAATTAGGTATTGACTATGGAGAAACTTTTAGTCCTGTTGTTAAAGCTACTACGATTCTGACCATTCTTGCTCTTGCAACAGTAAAACAATGGAAGTTGCATCAGATAGACATTTCCAATGCTTTTCTATATGGTTTTCTTTAAGAAAATGTTTTTATGGAACAACCTCAAGGTTTTCGAGATGCCACTCGTCCTGATTATGTTTGTCATCTTCAACAATCACTCTATGGTCTTAAACAAGCACCTTGGACCTGATTTCAAAGGTTAAGTTCTTTTCTTCACCATCTTGGTTTTCAGAACTCTAAGGCAGATTCTTCATTGTTCATCTTTCGAAATAATGGTCACACTATTCTAATGCTTGTTTACGTTGATAAAATTATTATCACGGGGTCTAGTGCTATGTTAATTAATAGTTTTCTCACTCAGTTAAAGTCTGAATTTTTAGTGAAAGACATTAGCAAGCTTAATTTCTTTCTCGACATTGAAGTTCATAATAATGACTCTAGCATTTATATTAATTAGCAAAAATATATTCATGACTTACTGGCTAAGACGAGTTTACAGGATGCCAATGGATGTCTTCCACCAATGGCTATTTCTCCTATTCTGATTAAGGATGATAGCCCTGTATTTGCTACACCTGAACTCTATCGACAAACCATTGGTGCTCTTCAATATGCTACCATGACTCGCCCCGACATTGCTTTTGCTATAAATAAATTATTTCAGTATATGCATCAACCAACTGAAAATCATTGGACAGCACTTAAACGTCTTCTTCTGTATTTAAAACACTCACTTCATCATTCACTTTTCTTTGCTGCTGATAATTCTATTGCCTTGCAATGTTTCTCAGACAGTGATTGGGGAGAGTATCCTGATGATAGATGTTCAACAAGTGGGTATGCTATTTATATTGGTAACTCTATTGTCTCATGGAATGCTAAGAAACAACCTACTATCACTCGTTCATCTACTGAAAGTGAGTACAAAGCTCTTGCAAATACCACAACTGAACTTCTTTGGCTTCAATCTCTTTTGAAAGAAATTGGTTTCCTTCCTTCTTTACCAGCAGTTTTATGGTGTGATAACATTGGAGCCATCTATCTCTCCTCTAATCCAAATTTTCATGCTCGAACGAAGTATATAGAACTTGATTATCACTTTGTTCGTGAACAAGTTGCTTTGGAAAATATTCAGATTGCTTTTCTTTCAACAAAGTATCAAGTCGGTGACATTTTTACCAAGCCATTGGGAGTTCGTTTGTTCGACCAGCACTGCTCCAAACTTCGTCTTCAACCTCACACACCATTGACTTGCCAGAGGGTATTAAGTCAAACAAGTTGACAGATTCAAACTTAGTTAGCTAGAATATCTCAACAATATATTTATGTATCTTTTTCAAACTATAGTTAGTTCATATTGTAATTAGTTTCTATAAATACAGAGGTATAATCCTTGTTATTTTAAATGAAATACATTAGACTTTTCTTCACTTAATATCCGTATCTACCTTATCCTAGCTAGGTTTACCCGCTGTTTAGAATTTTGACCAGCAAATTTAAGAACCTTCCAATCTAAATTGTAAACTAGAGTGGTTCAACTTTAGCTTCTTGAAAAAAAAAAAAAAAACCAACAACCTTTAGCATCATTACTACTACTCTATTGGAAAATTCTACTTTAACAGTACTAGAAATTAATATCGGACGCCAAAAAAATGAATATAAAGTTTTTTTTATATGAAAAATCTATTTTGACGTTAATATAATATTTTGTTGGTAAATATATAATGGTTATGATGAGATTATATGTAATATGTCTAATAAATTTATAGATAAAATATGTCTAATAAATTTATAGATAAAAGTTATTAATTTTGAAAAGTATATGGAAAAAAAATATAGACAGGCCAATAATTAATTTTCATGAAATAGAAGCCCTTGCCATTGACCATAATGGCCGATTTCTTTGTTCTAGCTTTTTTCGGTGAACCACCAAAGCATTGAAAAGAGATTTTATTTTATTTTTATTTCAAGTGACGGAACAATTATGTTAGAGAATTAGTTGAGTATGGGCGTTGGAAATATTAATTGCCTCATTACCACCAAGGTCCCACTCCTAAATTATACAATCCTGAATTTGGGAAATCAAGTAAAATTCAAGGGTTCAATTTTTTTTGAAAATTAAATACTTCATAAAAATAACAGCTCTCTATATATATTATAAAGCACACGTATACCGCTATTTGGATGGCAAATTCATTTAAAATTAAAATGCATTCAGTATTATATACATACAGTGCATACCAAGTATATATATATATATATATATTTTTATTTCTTAATTTCGAACATCACCTAAAATGTAATTAATTATTAGTGGGTGTAGCTTGATTTTGATGTTGTCCCTTTTTGCATAGCATTTTATTTCATAACCTCATTTTCTACGTACTGAATTTTATTTCATAGTTCTTATTATTATTATTATTATTATTATTATTATTATTATTATTATTATTATTATTATTATTATTATTATTATTATTATTATTATTATTATTATTATTATCGGTTGTATTTATATATATAGCGAATGATTGGTGGGCATTAAATGGACATGTGCCAAGCTATCTTTGCATTTAGATATGTGTCATTGTCACATATTTATCTCCTTTCTTATCTTTGCATATTGGTCTTTTGAATCCTTGCTGTTTGCCACAGTTTCTGCAAACTGTAAAGGATTACAATTTGAAGGTTTTTCTAACGGGCAAGCGCCACATGTATATACAATTGGAAAATATGCATTGAAAAATGGATGAAAAATCTAATGTAGAGGATCGACTTGAAATCTGAAGAAAGAACAAAATTTTAATTGAAAATGATTTTAGCTTTCAAAAACATTTTATAAAGTGAAAATGGGTAAAGTAGGTAGAAAAGTTTTGAAGAAGATAGTACACAGTGTTGGCATGGGATGAGAGGGACATTAGGAAAGAATCGGGTATAAACCTAACATTGGGTTGGTGGATGGGAGCTTCTGATGCTTGTCAATCAGAACATCTCGTGCTTGGCAATTGGTAATTGGCATGAGAGAGACATTACATGTACACCCCTTTTTTCAGGCCCATTAATCATTCGCGGTTTTAAAGGGTTAGTTTTATTTATGATCATTAAATTTGTAATCAAATTATATAATAATTATAAAAAAAAATTTCATAAAAATTATTAAATTTTATAAATTTATATGATAAAATTATTTTGATCGAATTTCGATAAAAAAATCACCAAAAAATTTACTTACGTGTTAGCACAATATGACATATAACATGCTGACATGACAAATCCAGATGATGACACGTGGACTTTTCGGTTACTTTTTCGTTGAAATTTGGTCAAAATAATTTTATTGTATAAATTTATAAAATTTAATAATTTTTATGAAATTTTTTTTTTAATAATTATTGCATAATTATTTACAAGTTCAATGATCATTAGTGAAACTAACTTCACTTCTAAATCTTAACTAAATGAACCGGACCGTACCAATTTCTGCATGCTCCGCCCCAACCTAAAATGTGGGCTGTTTATGCCTAATAACTCCGCCCACAAACACAATTCACCCTTCAAAATTCAAACTATAAGGACACATTCTGCCAATTTATACATTTTTTTCCCTTTACGAAATGTTTCTACTTTGAAAACGTCAAATTTGCCCCCCTAAAGCATTAAAAATAACATAAAATTGCTTTTAAATATTTTAAAAAAATTTCTGTAAAATATTGAAAATATTACAGTATTGAAAATTGTACAGGCAAATATGGACTGCTTTATTTACAACAAATATAAAAAAATTAATTCATATCTGTCCCTCAAAGTAATGAATAAAGGGTAAATTTATATTATTATTTTCAATATTTTAGTGGCATTTAAAATTTAAATTTATCACATTTTAAAAAATTTATGAGCAAATTTGACCTTCATCCCTTTTATTTTTACTGAATGGCAAAGTTCCTAATAGCTTTTTTTTTAAAAAAAATCACTTACCTAATTTACTCAATTTTGCAACGATTAAGCCTATAATAAAGGCAAAATGCTCTTTTTAATTAATTCAATTTTGCACAAATTAAGCCTACAGTGGAGACAAAATGCTCTTTCATAACTATTTAAAAGTGTTTCGTGCTATCACTTAATTATGAGACATTTAATTAAGGTATAAAAGATTTCTACTCTATTTTATCTCTTAAAATTGGAGAAACACATTTTAATCAGTTAACTTTAAGCTATTTATTTTTTTATATTAATTGAACTTTTTATTCGCTAAAATTATATCTTGTAACTTTAATTCATATTAACTTAAAAAAATAATTTAAATTAATTATTTTATCTCTTTGATAATTACAGATTTGGAAAAGAAAATGATGAAATCTGAATCTTATTCAATTAAAAAAAATAGCTAAACAATTAACAATTTAAACTAAATGTAATTCCATGATTTGATCTCTTCCCAAGCCAACGGTATTGGCGAACCATTTTCATATGCAGGCCCTTTTTATTTTGTTTATGAAAAAAGGAATTGTAATAAAAATATGTTTTTTTATTTTTTCTTTCAAGCGGAGATTGGGGTCTGGAAAGTTGCAACCACTGCCTGAAATAGTTGTTACATGTCTTAAATTACAAATTAAAAACCAAACTATAGTATATTTTTAATATTGAAATTAACGTTTAAAACCTTAAAATATCAGTTTTTAATTTCGACTTTTCTTGCAATTAAGGGATTCTATCGATAATTTCATTAAATATTAATAGAATTTACTGACTCAGATAAATAAACGAGTTTTACGTGCCAATTAGGCTGTCACTTTTTTCTTCCCTAGCGAATTAAAGATGGCAATTTCGTCGCTAATGAGTAATTCCGTCGCTAAAAATATTCGATTTTATTATTATTATTTAAAAAATATACTATTAATTTCAAACTTGATGAGTTGTTTGAAGCAATATTTTCAAAATATATATATATATATCTTCCAAAAAAAAGGACAATATATGGATTCTAATACTGCTAAGCATTGTTTAACTAGTAGCATTACGATCGATAAGTATCAAACTCTGACTGCAACAAACGGATTGGAAGTTGAGTTTTCTGTTTGATTTCCACTAGCAAGACCAAGAACGCTTCCTTGTTGTGCTGGCTTCTTGAAATCCATATTAACCAGAAAGAATGCAATGGAAGAAGTGAAATTGGTGATGAAGCTGGCTAGATTTCCTGCGCTTTCTTCCCGAAGTTGGATTGGTTCAGAATATTTTGCGTAGCCCGTGACAAAATTATTGTAGCCTGTAATTTGAATTGCAGAATTTCCTTCTAATTTAATGCCTTGGGTACTTGGACCAAAGCTACTAAAATTAAAGGATATTGCATTGGCGGGTGATATTAATAGAAAGAAGAAGATAATCAAAATCATGAGGGGAGATTGTTTTATTAGAAGCATTATCTGGTTGGATAAAATAATATCTTTAATTCTCACGAGATAAAGATCATGGTAAAATTCTTCTTAAACTTCTTGTGTATAAATTTTTATTATAAATCAGTAATTGGGATTAAGCTAAAGTATATATTTTTAATGATTAATAATTCATTTCTGTATTTGATTATTATATAATAATTTCGTGTTTGTGTTGATACCCACCTGCCATTTCGTCAGGTTTTTCTGCTTCTCTTTGCCAAACCGTCTCTCTTTCTTTCTTCTGTCTCTGTTCAACAATTAATCTTTAGATTGCATGAGCGTTTCTCTTCCTCTTTTCCTTCTCTGTCAAATGAATATTTATGCGTTTTTGTGTTTCTATAACTTGTGCTGGAATGGATATGGGTTTTAGACACCTTTTCTTTTTCTTTTAAATTTCTGGGTATGTTTGATATTTCTGTTGAATCCATCTTTTTAATGTAATTATTTATAAATAGTGGTTTCCGTTTTTGTGTAATTGTGTTTTGTTTGGTATCGATGTTATTGATCATAATGACCTTTATCAGTTGAATTGCTATTGCATTCCCAATTTGGAGTTAATGCTGTTCTGTGGTTTCTTGTGGTGTTTATCCCTGGAGAATTGATGTCTTTTGCTTCATGAATCTCTAACTTTAAGTCGCGAACATTAACCCATGTAATAATAATGATAATAATTAAATATTTTTAGCTATATAATAATGATTGAAATTGCCCCATTAGTGACGAAATTTGCCATCGCTAATTTGTTGGAGAAGAAGAAGGTGATGTGACTGTCTAATTGGCATGTATGACACACTTATTTAGTCAATAAATTTTGTTAACATTTAACGAAATTGTTGATGAAATTTCTCAATTGAAAAAGAAATCGAAGTTAGAGACTGATATTGTAAAGTTTCAAATATTAGTTCTGACATTCAAAAATACTCCATAATATGCATCTTAATTTGCAATTAACCCTAATATATATTTATGATGATTCAATATTTTTGTTCGTAAAGTTGGATCCTTTAAGATATATATATTCTTTTTTTCATCTTTACATATTTCAGTTGAACTTTCACACTTATGTCTTTTTTCAAAGGAAGCTAGTCTCGATGATAACAGGGGATTTCGAGTAGTTCTGCGGTATGAAAAACTAAAACTAAAACAAAACAGGAATATATAGGGTGCGTTTACTTACAGAAAATAATTTTCTATTTTTTATTTTCTTAGAAAATTGGAGTATTTATTTTCCATAGAAAATTTAGAAAATGCGTTTATTTATCAACAAATGAAAAACTGGAGCATTTATTTTTGTGTGTATGCATGCACACACGTATATATATATATATATATATATATATATATATATATATATATATATATATATATATATATATATATATATATATATATATATATATATATATATGTATGTATGTATGCGTACATACATATATACATACATACATTTATATATGAATGTGTGTATGTATGTACGTATGTATATATATATGTATATGTATGTGCATACATACATATGTATATGCACATACATGTACATATGTATGTATTACATACATATACATGTATTTATGAATACATACATATGTACATGTATGTATGTATGTATGTATATATATATATATATACATACATACATATCCATATGTATATATATGTATGTACATACATATATATACATATGTATGTATGTATGTATGCACATACAAGCACATATAAATACATGTATATGAATATGTATGTGTGTGTATGTGCATATGTATATATGTATATGTATGTGTATAGATACATACATACATATATGTATATGTATATGTATATGTATATGTATATGTATATGTATATGTATATGTATATGTATATGTATATGTATATGTATATGCATAAATACATATTTATATGTATATGTATGTGTATAGATACATACATACATACATGATGCATGCATGTATATTTGTATATGCATATGTATGTGTATATATGCACATATATATATGTATGTATACATATGCATATGTATGTGTATGTATATATGTATATACATATATATACATATCCATATGTACGTATGTATGTACTACATATACATATACATGCACATGCATATGCTTATGTATGTATGCATATACAAAAATTTACATATGCATGTATATGTATATGTATACGTATACGTATATGTATATATATATGTGTATTAATATTATTTAGAAAATTTGGAAAATATCTTTTATTAGTTTTCCAATTTCTTCTTTATTTTGGAAAACTGAAAAATTCATTTTCTGTTTTCTATTTTAGAAAACTGATGAAAATAAACATGATATCTATTTTCTGTTTTCTGTGAAAAATTTTTCTGGAAAACTGGAACAGTTTTCTGTAAGTAATCAGGCCCATATTCTCACATGCATATTAAAATTTTTAGGAATCTAAAAAAACACTTGTTATGAAAATAAATTGCAACATTAATGAATTTATGTTGTAATTTAGCTGCCCAATGTACTTAATGCAATCTACAGGGTTATGGTACTGACGATAGGGTGGATAATTTTCCTTTCAAGTTACATCCCTGCGCACCTTCTATTGAAAGGCCATGACAAGTTGAGAAAAAAGTTGGTGGTTCCAATATATTTGTTTAAAACCTTTAATTTTGCCATTTTTTTCCCTTATGTTATTGTTAATGTTTATACTTTATCTATTTCTATTTGAAGGTGTGAGCTTTGTAAAATTCCGGATATACACATTTAAATGTTCTGATAGTTATCTTCTGTGCATTGCCTTTGTTTGATTAAATTAATTTCTCTTTTAGATTGATTAAATGCCTTATATTTTTAATTTTCATACTGTTGGAGGTCCATCATTTTAGTAAATTCAGGAATATATGTATATTTTTGGAATTTAATTTTGATTATAATTAATACATTGAGCATTGTTGCTGATAGTTTGAGTTTGTTTTGCAATGTTGATTTAAATTTACAGATTCAATGACATAACAGTCCTTAGAAGATGACTATTCTACCTTATATCTCATAGATAGTGTTTTATTGTAGGAATGATCACGGGGTGGGGAATGCTCGTCTTCGGTGAAAAACCGCCCCGAATGGGATGGGGAATCCCCGAAAAATTTTTCCGTGGGGGATGGAGATGGAAAAAAAGTATTTTTCGACTTAGAATTCGGGGTGGGGACGGGGATTGTAGTCCCCGTCTCAAAATTTTGCCGCCCCCGAAATTTAATTACTAAATTTAATTATATTTATATAATTTAGTTTTAAATTATATTTAATTTTAGTTTTATCAATTGTTAAAATTTATATTAGTTTGATTTGTAATTGAATTTATATTTTTAATTATTAAATATTATATTTCAATTATAATTAATTATTAAATATTATATTTTAGTTATAATTAATTTTTTTTAAAATAAAAATATTTTTAATGCGGGGACGAGGATTCCCGCGGGGATGGGGATCCCCACGGGGACGGAGATGTGGGAAAATTTTCTCCTGTAATACTATCGATTCCCACCCCGCCCTTGCGCGGGGCAGTCCGCCCCGCGATCATCCCTATTTTATTGTATGAAAGTGTGACAGTTATTTGAGTTAATCAATTTATAATTGGAAGACTTTTGTCTCTTTCAGTTAATCTCTCGTATGCTTTTTATTACCCTATTAAATTTAATGGTTTTTTCTTCCACAGGGCTTCAACATTATTATTTGTTGGTGTTTATTAGCCTGCAAAGTAGAACTGCTGATAACACTTCCTGAAAGTCAGAGTGTTGTGGCTCATTTTGTAAGATTTTCATCATTCTTTTCAATTTATTATGTTTTGTTATTAGTCTTCTGTTTTGAGCAAGTGAATGGTGAGTGCACAATAGATGTTCTTTTTTGTCAATTTTTGTATGAAAGCTTGCCCGAGTCATAATTATTTTAGTTGATTTACCATGAGTTGCATTTGATCATATCAACAACCTAGAAAAATTATGATTAGTTTTTGACCCAGAAAACTTATGATTAGTTATCTAAATACCTCAAAATGATTTTTTATTAGTTAAGTGAACCTCAAAGTTATGTGATACTTTTATTCCCCAATGACAATAATAAGTAGGAAGTTTTTGAAATTTTCTATAGCTTGCCATCTTTGTAAAAGAAAAAAAAACAAATGTTCATATGCTTCATGTCTGACCCTTGGTTGTATGTTTATTCATCTTTGGATCAATAACGCATGTCAGGGACTGCATATAATGTTTGATTGGATTCTTATTATATTTCTGTTTATTTTTTTTCAATTCCCAAATATGTGCTTAAATTATTTTAAAAATTTTTTATGCTTCATATTATGAAAATTTTGTTATATATACATAATTAGATGGGAAAAGAATGAAAATGGTGAAGAATTAAAAGATTGGTCTGACAGTAATGAACTTACTTTTTTGGTCTAAATCAATCTTGCATGCAGGTTGATTAGCTTATGTCAGATCTTTCTAAACCGCAATGCTGTCAATAATTTTTTTTTTTGCTTGTTAAAGAGTTGATTATTGGTTAGGGGTTAATTATAGCCTTACTTGGTTAATCAATTTATACAGAAAGATTGGTCAGGAGCGAAAAGCCGACGACTATAAACATTCAATTGTATGATTTTAGAATTATCTTTTAATTTATAATTAGTTAATTGAATTCTGTGCTACAAATATTTTTAACTGAAATTTTTCATCCATTGAATTTTATTTTAATTCATTTTTTGCAATTTTAGTTAGTTGATTTAAGTCATTATTTTTAATTCTTAGTTTATAAAACTCCCCCTTTATTTTTATTTGTTAAAATTCTAGTTGTTTAGAATTAAATTAGTGCTAGACTCTGTGGATTCGACCTTTTCTTGCTCTATTTACAATTTATTCACTTAGAAAAAGATATGATTTATTTTTGGTGGCTTCGACATCTATCAAATTTTGGCACCATTACCAGAAACTAGTTTGACTTGATTTAATTTATTGATGACCAGATTTGAAATTTTGGGAGAAATTCTGTTTGACACTGAAATTGAGAAAATAGCCTGAAGATTGAGGAATGAAATGAGATTACAAAAAGAGCATGCTGAAATTTCTTCTAAACAATAGAAAGATGAAGTTATCACTGATTTTACTAAATTTTTAGTTGAAATAAAAGAAAAAGAGATGATGAAAAGGACTTTAAGAGAGTTACACGCACCACGGTTGGACTAGCATCCCCTGTGTGTCACTTATCCATCTTTGGACACTGCTTTTGAGCTGAAATTAGGGATGATTCACTTATTACCCACTTTTTAGGGCTTGGAAAATGAGGATCCTCACCAACATTTGAAGAAATTCGATGTATTTTGCTCTAAAATGAAGCTAAATAGAGTTATAGAGGAGCAAGTGAAGTTAAGGACCTTTCTATTTTCACTAGTTGATTCAGCAAAGGATTGCTTGTTAAATTTACCATTTGGATTCTTTGATAAATTTTTTCAGCCTCCAGAGCCGCTACAATTCGAAGAGAAATAAGTGAAATCAAACGAAAAGATGCAGAATCACTTCATGATTATTGGAAAAGGTTCAAAAAGTTATGTGCAAGTTGTCCCCAACATAGGAATACATATCAATCCCTTATTTAGTATTTTTATAAAGGGTTGTTGAGCATGAAAATGAGGATGATTAATGCAGCAAGTGGGGGAATTCTTAACAATAAAACCCCAACACTAGCTCGAAAATTAATCCGAAACATGGTAGCCATCTCTCAATAATTCGAGAGATATCAAAACCCTCCAAGAAGAGTAAATGAGATATAATCTTCTTTTATTGAAGAAAAACTTAATAATCTAACTCTTCTTGTTCAAAATATGCCTACAGGTAAACCTCCCCAAGCGTAAGTTTGTGGAATTTATGCATATACTGGGCATCTAATTGATATGTGTCCTACTCTACGAGATAATTCACAAGAACAAGTAAATGCACTAGGTCGATTTTCTAGATAATCCTCTAGGAAGTACGATCCATATTCCAACATCTATAATCCGGGATAGTGTGATTATCCAAACTTCAGCAATGGTGCAAGACAACAAAATCCATCGCAGTAATTCCACCTAAGGCTACCACAACAGCCTCCTCAACTAGGTTTGTCTTTTAATGAAATTATTTAATCATTAGCAGCACAATCAAAATAAAAATTGATGTGTATAAGGGTACACTCATTATAGAGTTTGATGGAAAAATCGTTAAATTTTATATTTATGAAAAGAAAAATCCTAGTGATGTACCTAGTATTTTTAAAGTGGATGTTACTGAAATGCAGTTAATGAATATTTTGAATTGAGTGATAATTCTAACAATTTAAATTGTTCATTATTTATGGACTCCATTTTCAAAAATCCTAACAAATTTGAGAAGAATTCGATAATTGATACCAATTTGCGGAAAATGATAAATGGAAGAGCATTATCATGGGATTTGAGAGTGGTTTAAGAGGCTTAAAGCCCAAAAACATCTGGCTAAAGATATTAAAGAGAGACGCTATTGGGAGGCAACCTATTGTTTAGCCTTGCCTAAGGCTAAACTGTCACTATTTAGATTGAAATTCTAGTATTTTTATTTTTTTAATTTGTTTTACCTAATGCCTTCACCTACCTCAAAGAGTTTGTTCACATTTTTTTATTTATTTTTGCATATGGAAGTTGGGCAGGTTACCTGCTTTATGGTGGTGGTGAAGAGATTATTTTTATTTCTTGAGGCAATTAAAAAAAAACTATGCACTGGATAATTTTTTTAAGGACTTGAACTGAAGAATTCTTATATGCAAGATGAGTTTTAATGGAAAATGATGGGCTTGTTATTGGAAATAGCTATTTAATGGATAAAGGGCTCTCATTTCTTACTTTTATTTTTGTAATTTGGGCTTTTTGGGCTAAGTGGTTTTTTATTCAATTTGGATTTTATCTTACATCTAACCCATTAATTTTTACATTCCACTTTGACCTAGCTGTAACTAATAAAAATTATCAATTGCTTCATTTATTTTTTTCTTTTCTTCACCAACTTGTAGGTATCACTCTATCACCCTCACAAGTTGCCGACCACCATCCCTCTTCACCGCCTCACATACATAATTAATTTAGTTATTATTATTATTTCCAACTTGCAGATCTCTCTCACTCACTCACTCACTCAATTAATTAATTAATTAATTATTAATTTATTTTAATTACAAATGAAGATATAGACTGTAGGGTGTTTTAAATGTTAGAATTAATATTTAAAACCTTACAATGTCAGTCCCCAGCTTTAACTCCCTTCTCAATTGAGGAATTTCGTCAATAATTTCTTTAAATGCTAACAAAACTTGTTAATTTAGTTAAATAAGTAGACTCCACATTCCAATCAGGCTGCCACATCACATTTTTCTTCTTCCCACATCACCTCATCTTCTTCCTCAAGTCATTTTTTTTAATTTTGTGAAACCCTAAACCTAAAAATCACATGTTTTTGTTTGTCCATTCCCTAAACTTGAAGGCCTAAACCACCACAAAAGTTTGCTGGCTTTTTCTCAAATCCTAAAGGATGACTTCGCATCTAAGTCTCCAATTAATAGACACAATCCTAGTTACCTCTAAATTTATACTAGTAATAGTTAAACTGTGAACTCATTTCTAATATGAATCTTGAACCTTTAACAAATAGATTCCAAATTAAATTTGTTTTATCTAAATTTAGAAATTCATGTAGTTCAAACTAACAGTACAGATATAAAAGTAAAAAAAAAGGATGTTGAGGTTGACTGGGGCAAAAAGAAAAGGCCTAATTGGTAATCACAGCGGTGTGAAAAATGAAAAAAATAGAAACAAAAACATATTCCTGAAACAAGTGGGCACAAGAAAACACAAATGCACTGACATTTGTAAGTTTTCAAAACTGAATTTGTCTTCCCCACTAATTTTTTTTGCACTTTTTTAGGAACAAATGTAATTTACAATTTACAAATAAATTAAAATACAACTCAGAGAGATCCGGAGTCTGCAAAATGCCTACAAAAAGGTAGCAACCAACTCTTATTACAGCCATAGAGAAAGCGAGAAATAGGTGAATATACGCATATTCAATTTGGTAACCATAAATGTAACGCCCCCAAATTAGCATTTGTCATATACGGTATTATATAGAGCATAAATAATTATCCTAGGATAAATTTTGAAGAAATTGAAGTTGAATAAGATAGAAAAATCGAGAAAAGTATAAATATTAAACGTGTTCGGATCAAGGTAATCTAAGGATAGGTGACCCGACGGATAGTTTAGCTTGAGAGTAGATTATAAAAGTAGATATTAAATGGATTTTAGGGGTGCAATTGAAGCCAAAATGAGCTTAAATTTACCCTTAAATGGGATAGAAAAATTTTACTCGGTACCGTAAAAAGAATTAATCAAAAGTTTGACCGAACTCTGAAGTAATGTACTGACCTCCAAAAATTATTTTGAATATATAAATATGTTAGTAATAACGTAAATGACCTGTTAGAAGTGGAAAATTGAGTAAGCGTAGGGTGTTACAACAAATCACAATTACACGCACAAGTATATTGAAAAGAAAAAAAATTGGTAACTAGATCTAGAATGGCCATATCCCCCTTCCAAATAAGAACAACACAAATTTACTAAAACACCAATGAGTTTTAATTAACTCAATGTAAAAATCTTGACCTCTGCAATTGTGAATCTAGCAAAAAAATTTCTTGCAGTAATTAAAGGAGGAAGAAGAAGGTGATGTGGAGAATAAGAAGGTGATGTGGTAGCCTAATTGGCATGTGGGGTCAATTTATTTAGCTGATTCAGCAAGTTTCATTAGCATTTTATGGAATTATTGGTGGAGTCTCTCAATTAAAAGGGGATTCAAAATTGAGGATTAACATTGTAAGGTTTTAAACGTTAATTCTGACATTGAAAAAATCATATAGTCTGGGCTTTAATTTGTAATTAACCCTATTTTTTCTTCTCTAACTTACAAGTCTCACTCTTTCACCCTTCTAACATTGTAATTACATGTTTTTCTCAACGTTTTCATGTTGGGTACATTTCAAATTCACTTTTGCACTCCTTTAAACCCATATATTCCAAAGCCCTATTTGCCTCTTCCTCCTCCTCCTCCTCCTAAAAAGATCGAACGACTTTCTTATATCATTAATCCCTTTGCCGTAAAATCATGGAGGTGTATAAATTTCATTTTTAGTTTTTTAATGTCAAAAATTGAATTTTCTATTCACTTACTAGTAACTTTTAATGGATGATTTTTGTTCATTTTGTTCTTCTATTTTCTTTTTTTCAAGTTTGGTTTATACTTCTGCCAACCTGTAATTGCCAGATTAGGTGAAAAAGATGAGCCATTCATTTGCACAATGGATTCAATCAATGTCAAGTATATCACATTTCTTCTCTTTATCATCATATCTCTTAACAATACAGAGTTCATTCTTCTATTCTCTTCTTCTTTGCTTTTGTCATTTTCTATTTTCCTTTAATTTCTGTTTATTTTTTCAGCTCTGTTTTATGCTACTTATTGTAATTCTTGTCGATTTGGGGTCAACCTTCTCTATTCGATTTTGGTTTATTGCTGAATGAGTATTTAATCATTGTAATTTTCAACTAGCTTACAATTGTTTTTATTGTTTCATCAAATGAAGTAAACTAATGTTTTTATTATTTTACGTTTTCTCTTTTGCAATTCATTTGATTCTTCATCTTGTTTCCTTTAGCTTTCTTTAGTTGCCTCTTTATATAGCCAATGTGTAATTAACTACCTTGTATTTCCTCAGTGCAACATGCAAGAATGTATGGAAGGAAACCCATTTGCTAGTACCATGAAAAATATATCTAGGGTCTTTTGCCACATTAGATGCATCTATAGGTCACACATTACTCTGAATTTTTTTAATTATAATAAAAGTTATCGATGGGAAATTGATGGATTTTCCCATCGGTAAATTAAAAAAAGACATGTGTCATCATATTATTAAGTCTTTTGCCACATTAGATGCATCTGTAGGTCACACACTACTCTGAATTTGGTTTACTGCAATTTTTTGTTTATTTATATCATATTTTATATGTTCAGATGCTTATATGGTCACTAGTGAAGTTTAGATACCCAAATAATTTTGTTAACAAGTATAATGGGCTACTTATCGGTTTACCCTAAATACAATGAAATAAGGGTTAATTATAAATTAAATCCCAAACTATAGGATATTTTTCAATATTGAAACTAACGTTTGAAACCTTACAATATCAATCCCTAATTTTGACTTTCCTTTCAATTGAGGGACTCCATCAGAATAATGATAGAATAATGACGGAATAGCGATGAAGTTCCTCAATTGAAATGAGAGTCAAAGTTAGGGAATGACATTGTAAGGTTTTAAATATAGTTTCGACATTAAAAAATAACCTATAGACTGGGCTTTAATTTGTAATTAATCCATGAAATAAATAACAATTATGGTCTCTTCTTTCCCTTATCTATTGAAATGTGTGTTGTGATGTCTATTCTAGTTTAGCAAGTCATCTTTGTACATTAATTTAATTTTGAAATGAGGCATAAGAATTCTTGCATATTTAAAATACAAAAGGCTTGTTTTTTCTGGTTTGAAAAAGGGTGTTAAGGTATCCATATCTTGACATGAAATTATAGGAAGGCATTTTGAATTTTCTTCTCCAATTTGCCTTGCACATTAGTTTGGTCAAAGCTTTTAGGATTGGAATTTGTTTGAGGATGAAAGAATTTTCAATAGGAATGGTTGTACTGTTTGATTCATGCTTGAGGACAAGCATGAGATAAGTGTGAAAAAATTTATTAAGTCACCAAAATTTCATATTTTAACCGATTTTTGCTCAATATATTATTTTTTTAGTCAATTTTAGGAACTTTTTACTTGTTTATGGATTCTGCTCATCGTAGGATAAATATTTGTGAGAAGATATATTGTCATGGCTGATTAGAGCTAATTTGGCCTTGTACTGAACTTATATAAAGCAATTTTGGTGCAAAGAGCTTATGGAAAACAAATGTGACTATTAGCCTTGCCCAAGGCAAGAAGACAAGGGCGAGCCTTAGCCTTGCCCAAGGCTAATGGCATGTTGGCCAGGACATGATATTTCATAAAGACTGATTTGTGTGTAAGTTGCCCTAGGCACCACCTCTGCTCCAGCTTATTTTTAGGGATGATTGGACTTTATTTAGGAGATAAAAGGTAGTGCTTTTAGCAAATTTAAATTACATTCGATATTTTTAATTTAATTTTCAAGTTTGATTAAGAGTCAATGACTTTTCCTAAATTGGAAGAGTTTTAATAGGAGAGAAAGATTGATTTCATCACTCTCCTCTCTTCCCAGCGTTTTGGTTTTCAGATTTGTAACATAGATCTTAGTTTAGCTTTCAATTTTTATCTTGTGAATTTTCTCTATGGCCATACATGGCTAAACTTCTTATTTTAGTTAAAGATTAATTCAAAACCAAGATTTTTCATACCGTGAGATTGTCTTGCTTAAATTTTTATTTTGATTTTTGTGCAATGTTTGTGTTATTTACTATGATTTAGGGAAACTATATCTCAATTATTATTTGTTATGTATGCAAAAAGAGCTTGTTATACATTTAATTAAATAATATATAACTAATTGAGATTGTTAAATCCGTAATTGTTTAGTCAAATCAATAACAAGTAGCAATTTGTAGATTATTATTATGTTGTGAATGCTGGTTATTCCAATATACCGGAATTTTTGGCTCCATATCATGATAAAAGATATCATTTAAATGACTTTCATGGATGAGAATGAATTATAAGAAAATATAAGTTATTTAACCAGAGACATTTATCCTTATATAATGTGATAGAAAGAGCATTCGGAGTGTTAAAGATTATATTTTCAATTTTGAAATTAATACCAAATTATTCTTTACGTCAATAAAAGCCTATTCCCATTGCATGTTACACATTGTACAATTTTACCAAGATAGAAGATAGAGCCATTTAACTATTTACATTATACAGTAAAGAAGATTTAACAATTTCTGAAGCTATCATTGCTAGAGTAGAACAAGAGGGTATTAATATTAATTTATTCTAACAAGTGCAACTAAAAATAGTTAAAGAAGCCATTATTGATCAATTATGGAACAATTATAATAATAATAGAAATAAAAAAATTGGTTGCTTTTTTATATTATTATCACGTTCTTTTTAAATAATGTTCATCAATTTATAAAAATTTAGTTCAAGTGATAACATCTTAATAGATATATAATTTAATCATATACATGTATTATTTCAACTTTAATTAATAGAATATAAATATTTTGTTTTAATAATATATAATTTAATTTAGAAAATATTTTTATTTTTAATAAATGAATATGTTTTTCATTTTTTATTCTTTTTTTAAAAAAATAATTTTTCATTTTTTTGATAAATAAAGGTGTTTTTCAAATTTCTTAAAAAAAATAAATATTACAATATTTTAAAATATAAAATATAAAAAATAAAAAAAACATTTTTTTTTTCCAAGTACACGCATCCTCAAATTAACATACCCAACCTCCGGGAATTTTTAAATGTAACATGCTCTCCTCTTAAACTCCTGCTATATCACTAGACTGCCTATAATTCATATGTAGCTTTTCTCTTTCTTCAATTTCTTGGGAAAAGAATAATTGATACTGTCTAAAGCATCTTTGTAAAATTCATGGTTAGTCAAATGAGCATCTCAATTGGATCTTAATCTCAACTCATAAACAACATAATCACCCTTCTTCTTCGTCGTCTTCTGGATCCTCTACCTTCGTAAATACTAAATTCCAATCTCCAGCGACAAAAATGGAAATCATCTTAATCCAACCTCTAATCGCTCTGCTAATCTCTTCTTCAATCGCTTTTAGAGCTTATAGGAGAAAATCTCTCGACTTCTCCGGCGCTGTTGCTGGCTTTCTTGTTATGGCCATTCACTTTGCTGTCAGTTACAGGTCTCATCTTTTAACTCAGAAGTCTTCTCAATTCGCTGAAGTGAAGTAGCTCTAACTGGATTTGTCTGTGTTGCTTACAGATTTGGAGCTATATTGCTTGCATTCTTTCTTTCTTCGTCAAAACTTACAAAAGTTGGAGAGGAGAAGAAGAGAAAAATCGACGCCGATTTTAAGGAGGGTGGACAAAGAAATTGGTATTTACATTGCTCTTCCTTTGATTTTTCTTATTTTCTTTCTATTTTTCAGAAACGTACCTTATGCTTGACTTGATTTTTGGTGATAGGATTTCTACACTAAAGTTGGTAATAACAAGAAAATTTGCTCGTTTCCGTTGAAAATGAGTCAAGTTTCTGGCAATTATGATGAAAATTAGGGTAGAGACTAGAGATTAATTCAAATTTTCTGCTGGGGATATGGAACGCTAATTCTGTGTCGTTTTAACCTCGATGACTAATCTAGTTTTTGTTCTTATTAGGATACAAGTTCTATTTAACAGTGGTGTAGCTTCGGTTTTGGCTGTGGCTAGTTGGAAACTGAGTGGATTGCAGGACAGATGTTTGGATACAAGGGAATCAGTTGTCATCACTTCTCTAATAGGTGGTGTTATTGGTCACTATTCTTGCTGTAATGGAGACACTTGGTCTTCAGAGCTTGGAGTGCTTAGTGATGCACAGCCTCGATTGATCACAACCTTTAAGGTAGTTGTTCTTTCCCTCTTGCTATTATCACAAACTTCAAAGGTAGACGGTCTCATTAATTAAAATCTAAAGTTTGGCCTGCATATCTCTTGTGGACTCTTGGTGCAGTATGTGTTGGCACTGCCAATGAGAAGCTGGATGTAATTGCTGTTAATTCTCCAGTATCATTCATGTAGTGAGACTGACTTCTTTTTCCCCTTCCTGAAACATTTTTTTTAGCAAACTTCTCTTTTCTTCGGCAGTCTCACTTTTCGTCAAGTTTTTATGCTGGTTTTGGCGTTCTTTCACATTTTGCCTTAACTTTTTCCGTAACATTTTGCCTTTCTTTTGTCTTATTGATGATGGACCTATAGTTCGTGACTTAAAGCTAGTCTGATGATGTTCAAGCCTTCAAGTCCTCTGAATGACACTGTGTTTGTTCCTGTTACAATATTATAGGCTATCAGTCCACATGGATCTTGAGAATTTTTATGGCTTCAATTATTATTCAACCTAAAGAAAATTTTATTCCAATAAGTGTTATAGATTGTCCTGACGTGGTTCCCACATGATTAATTGATTATCAGCCTGTTCGAAAGGGAACAAATGGTGGCGTGACTGTAACGGGACTTGTAGCTGCGGCAGCAGCAGGAAGTGTCATTGGAATTACATTTGTTCTCGTTGGGTTTTTCACGACAAGATGCGATTATAATGTAACTCTGAGGCAGCTCTTGGTTATACCTCTCAGTGCAATGGCAGGGTTATGTGGGAGCCTCATTGATTCTCTACTGGGAGCCATATTGCAGTTCAGTGGATTTTGCACTGTTCGTAATAAAGTAAGCCCTTTTCTTTTCCCTTTTCTGTGAAAGGATTTACCATGAGATGGGCTTTTGCCTTCCATTATTTGTATAATAACATTACAAATGCTTCTTTGTTATGCATGACTTGAGACGGATGACCAACATTGCAGGTAGTAGGAAAACCAGGACCAACGGTGAAGAAAATTTCAGGGCTTAGCATTCTTGACAACAATGCAGTGAATCTTGTTTCAGTAATACTGACCTCATTGCTGACTGCCATTGTCTGTGTATACATTTTCTAAACCGATTCTATGTCATAATTTTGATATTGCGTGACTAACATTGCACCTGAATTACGAATCAATTATGTAGAGAATTGTACCGATAGCCACTTCCAGGAACTTAATAATTCAAATCTTCCATGTTTTATTGTCGCCTCTTGCAATATATGGCCCGAAAATGTGTAGTGGCACCTAGCAGATGAAAAATGAACATAAATCTGTCAGATTGCGTAATCTTTCATGCACTCTAGGGTCAGTTTCAGTAATCATGGGAGTCTGCATGTTTTTGGCCATTATACTCGTGGGATGAAAGGTTATCGCAATAGAAGCTCTGTACCAAGGGTAGAGGGGAAGTTCTTTCTTCCATTATGAGATGATAATTTGCCTTTTAGTAAACACATTATCTTTAACTTGTGCTTCAGGCAGGCTAATTGATTAGCAGTAATGAACTGCTAATGATCATCAGCATGGAAATGTGCACAAGTTTTCTTCAAGCCGCATCGGAAGAGAGAAAATAGTGACAATAGTGATTAGCCCTGGAAATTGTAAAAGCAAACAGAAAGTAGTCTGTATTAATTGCAGCCGCAGCAGAGAACATCTAAGCAAAGCAACCTTCACAAATCTTGTTGCACAAACAGCAGCAACAGCGAAACCAGAAAAGTACAAACAAAAAACTTTCAAAAATTTCAGTAACTAAAAAATAAACAGAATAAATTAAAGAATTCATTTTAAGCAAAATGTAATAGACCAGGCACAGAGGACTGGGGTATCCATGTTCGTCCCTCTCTGCAACTGATAAATTTTTCGATGATAACACGGAAAAATTGTGTGATATCTCTGGTGGTCTTGACTTAAATAGGTTGCTCTCAACTCTTGTTCTTAATTACTCTCCCTACGTACAAGCTCAATTGTCATTTTCTTTTTCCTCTTTCACAGGTATTAAGATAATTACTGATTTTTCTCAATTTGATCCTCTTTTTCTATTTTAACAAAAATAAATATAATGGAAAAAATATATTTATTTAAACTTTTTGTTTCAATTTTGCTCCCACAATGGAATAATGATGGAACGTCAAATCGTCTCTTTTTCTTTCTTTTTTTTGTAGAGAAAAAATAAAATTTAAATTAATTAACGAGTTCCTTGATCTTGTAAAATAGGAAAATTGCACATTTAATTGTAATAAACGGCAATAAATATTATAGAAACCGGTGCAATTCATCCATGATCATTGTTAGGCTTATCCTTGTCGTTAGTTTACTTAGTTTTTTAATATCTTTTCCCACGTTTAAAGTAAAAAAATTCAGATTTCCTTTTTCATCACTCCGGGAGGGCTGTCACAAAAAGAGAAAGAATGAAGAAAAAAAAAATCCTTTAAATACATTGCTCACCATATACCCAATTATTTAACGAAGTATAGCGGAACTCTTTAATGTTAATTAACCAAACACAAAGCAGAACCTAATAACAAATTTAAGTAGGAGATCTGCTGATAGCTTACCTTGTTAAAATGCTACACAATACCAAGTAAATCATGTTTTGATCTTGTACAAGCCATTTCCACGACAAATTTTTAGCCTTTCTAACTCCAGAATCGTGCAAAATTCCAACCCAGAGCAGATCTTAACGTGGGCAGAAAACAGATGGAAATAGCTATACAAATTTAGCTTGAAACAGAACAAACATCTTCAGTATCCTTGCTTGCTGGGGGTTATAATAGGATACAATATCTCCATTTTTCTGAGCAAGGATACAAATTACAACTCTTAAATGAATACAATCTGGGCAAAAATAAAATAACCCTTCAGGTGATTGTAGAAGAGATGCCAATACAGATAATTGCAAGCCACTTGGCACTCTGATCGCAGCAGCTGTAGAATTCCCCAACCTGCTGAACAAACCTTCGACTTAAACACAATTATAATACAACATCCTATTTTAAGAACCAAATTTTAGTACCGCAATCAGAGCTGCTAATATATGTCTTGCTTCTTTGTTGCTTGTGCTATTAGCAAGCAACAGAACAAGCGGCAGGTTTCATTGGAGCCAAAATATTATCAGCTGCAGGTTTAAAACTAGCAGCATTTTCAAGGCGTTCCCAGGTCAATCTCCGCTTCTCAGCCTTTGCACTTATCATTGAATCTTCCTCCTCCAACTTGCGTTGGCAGGTTAGCACCAACTCTTCGTCCATTTCACAGAACATCTTCCTAATGTTCTGTGTCAAGTTGAGTACTGCCTGGTTCCAGTGATTCTGGGTGTTGTGCTCGAGAGCAGTGTAAATTAGAGGCACAATAACTTGCCTGTTATGTGCAATAAGATTTACAACGCGCTCATTGTTCCATAACAAATGAGCTCGCTCAGCTACCTGGATAGGTGAAAATAAGCTCGTCAGTTAGCTCTTCATGCAAAATCTTTATTGCTATATATATATAACATCAATGCATGTTGCCAACTGGATAATCCAGTGGTTGAGATCTAAACTTGGATTCATCCTTAATGAACAAAATGCTTGCAAACATAATGAATCAGCTGCTCAAGTTGTAACTCTTATTACAGTGCAATTTTTTTCCCTGTTGAATCATTGGCCATAAGAGGTGCTAATCTAACAGCTGAGTACAGACCATCATTAGTAGGATTAGCAATCCCTATGAGTCCGTATTTATTCAGGATTTGGAGTGCATATCATCATAAAACTTCACATCATGTTGGCACATTTGTGCTTCATTAGTTTAATAAATCTTCAGAATCTTCTTTAGCTTTGTAAAACCATGCCAACAGGAATGGCATTCCGTGAAACCAGGATATAATAAAGTATAAAAAGAAGCAACTGAAATGCAATAGTTACAGCAATCTGAAGGTAAAAATAACATACATCAGAATTTTATCAGAGACAAATGGCATGAACAAAATAAGGTAAAATGATAAACCATGGCACATAACAAGGTAAAAAGATAAACTGTAGCACATTCTAATTAATAAGATGAGACTAGTTGAAGAGGTATTTACCTGGTAATGGGAACTGTTGAGGCATAATCCTATGCGCCGAAACAATGGAACCATGATCTTTTGAAACTCATCCATGGTAGTCATTTCCAAAATCTCTTCCACCTCACTTATAAACATCAACTCCTTCTGGCTATTCGTCACAGGCCAGTACTTTAATAGACCCTTAATCACAGATGCAGCAAACTTTGGATCCTTATCTATGAATTGTACAACACAATATGTTAATTGTTGATGGTAAATTCCCACCGATTTTGGCTTATGCAGAGGAATCAAAGCCCTCCATAAAAACATCCTGTGCTCCTCCTTCAGTGGCAAAGCAAACCCACTAATAACACTTCCAAAAATCTCCAACAACTCAGCAATTCCATTATGACGTTCAGTTTCAAAAACAAAATGATAGATGATATTGCTAACTGCTTTTCGTATAAAAGGTCGGTGTACCATAAATTTCCCATAAATTCTATGCAGTATAGTCTTCAAACAGTCTCTTTCTCTTGGATCCTCAGAATCAAAGAGGTCAAGCAATCTCATGATGAAAGCATGATCTACAGACTTCTTTGCCGCCTTTGCATCAACAGAACTTATAAACCGGAGTAGTAGATCATATATATATTGTATATGTGACCAATCAGGATCAAACATTGGTTCTTCATCCTCTGTTTCCCCTCCCGTATTGGAACGGTATTTTGGAGGGAAAACTCTGAACAGGTTAATTGCACACATCTTACACATTGCAGCCATTGCTTGTTCGGTAAACTTTGGAGATCCTGATGAGACAAAATCTACAAGCTCTAACATTGTTTGACGTTTAAGGTCTTGCTGGGAAGCATTTTTATCTGGATCACCTAAATCGGAAACCTCACAGCAAAAGTTTAATTTACTGACAAAAAGGTTTTGCTTCTGCAGACTTGAAACATCTTTGAATGATAAGTGGGGCTCCACATCCTCCACTCCAGCCATGATACTTGAAGGAAAGACTACTGAAGATACCCTCTTAACAACATTTAATCGACTAGAGAAAGAACTCCCACCATTTGTACAGGGGACTCCATTGCCCCAGTTGGTAGAATTGTTTCCAGAATCAGGCCCAGCAGAATCTAATGATTCGGATTTTGAGGATTTTCGTGGGATTTTGCCAAGAATTTGCTTCAGCATGGTGGCAATGCTACAATTTTCAACAGATATAGACCTATATCAGAGTTGCATGATCCTAATCAGTGCAGTTACCAGAACATCACAGTATAGGGAAAAACAAAGGAGAGCTTTCTGTCATAATTTTTGTTTCTAGATCAATGCTAAGGTAATGAACAAGTAGCAACCAATTATATAACTTGCCGGCCAGATAGTTTCTGATATTCTTAACAGGTATGGATACTATCTAAAATTCCACATTTGCACACATTGCAATCACTGAAATCAAGTCAAAGCATAAACAATTGAATTGGACAGCTTGAAACCAGACAATTAATGGAATCCCCCGGAATTAAACTACAAAAGACTATTATGACGCAAATATCTCCAAAACAGTGAAATCCATTTTGAACACAACAGCTTAAGAATACACAAGTATATTAAGTACTTAAACCACAATTATGGCTTGCTTTGGCAAGTAAGGGTGAATGTTGGAGGACAATTGCCTGCTAATTTAAAATTAATGGTTCTCGAAATGCCATTTATTTGTTATGGATCCCAAACAAAGAAGTCCAGCAGGCTCAATATTTTGCAAATTCCAGTATACAGAAAACCCAGATCAGGGACACCAGCAAGCAATCTGATAACAGAAAAATAAAAGAAGAAATTTTCAAGCTAATGGTCATCAGCTAAAATGTGAATAAGGACCTCCCATTGGCAATAATTTCAAGAAATGAAAACTTTACTAGCAAGGAAATTGGAGGATAAAGCCTTAGATCTGATACAATTATGATACTAAGATAATGAATTAACAAAGATCTGCACAAACTTACATGCACGAATCAAGTGGAAAAAGCCCCAGATCTTGATTATAAAAAACAGTAACTTCGTCAAAAACAACCGACAAGCTTCACAGGAGATAAATTGCACATCACAAAAGAACTTTCTTGTCAGTCCATAATATAACTTAAACCTCAAAAATTGAAACTTTATACAGTTAGAATTCAGAGCCACAGATTAACATTCACACACAGACAATAACACAAAGGAAAGAAAGAGAGAGGTATGTATAAGAAAGAACCTGCGTTTAATTTAAGAAAGCTGTTAACAGAAAGAAAGAGAGAGAGAGAGAGAGAGAGAGAGAGATGTTTTAGCAAAGACAAGAAAATGGTTTGAAAGAATTTAGAGTAGAAAGGAGTCAACTTTTGAGTGAATGGAGAGGATATATAGGACTAAGAAGTGACGGGTTGTGATGAATCTCCATGGAGTGTGAGAAAAGGAGAGAGTAGCGAGTCCTCGATTGAAGAGAATAAGAGGGGTGGCATTTTCTGAGAATTGCAGGTACCAGTCACCAGTTACCACTTACCACCATCACCACCACGCCAGCACTGTCAAATCTTCAAACAAATTTAATTTAATACTAATAATCCCACTTTCATAATATTATTGATTTTTATTTGTTTTTATAAACTTTTGGCCCTTGTGTTGCCATTAGCCCCCCAATTAATATTTGAGAATAATAATCATTATATGGGACTCCTATGTTTTGTTTTGTTTAGCTTAGATTTTAGATTTTTTTTCCAGCTTAAATTTGGAGCCTTTGCGGGAAGTAAACCTTGTATTGTTTTTTGTGTTGGGATTCTAATGGTCCCTTCTGAATTCAAAACATTTTCTGCTGATTACTTCTTTGATTCTTTAGTTGAAAAATAGAAAATTTCTTTGATGTGCATTTCTAAAAATGTGGTTTCGGTTCCATACACAAAGTAGTAAATTCTTGGAGGGAATGTAATCATGTGTAATTAAGTGATTTTTAAACTGCTTACCTTTTGTTATTACTCTTTTACTAATAATATTAACTTAAATCATCAATGTAACTTTTAAAGAAAATCGAGAAATACATAAACCTGTGATTTTCTCTTGCTAGACATTCCTATTCCTACAAAATTGAGAAAATATGAAAGAAATTACACGAATTCAACAACATGGTGGTTCAGATTTTGAGGTCTTCAATTTAGGGGGATACACTATTGATGCATAACTCCCAACAATCATGGTGTGATGTTAGTATACTCCACTTACGTACACTTAATAATTGCCTTCACTAGAGTCGATTGATGAAAATTGCTTTAAGAGCAGAGGACAAAATTGGGTTTGTGTCTAGAAAATGCAAAATTCCATATGAGAATTCACAAGAACTTAAACAATATTCCTACATGCTTCATCTACACAACAACATTGAGCATTTTGGTGATTGCAGCACTCTGCAACTTTATCAATTACAGAGATAAATTAGTGCTATTTCTCAACCTGTAATTCTTCATTATAAAGAAGGATTTGTTCATCCTTAACATGTTTCTTCCAAAGATCAATTGGCGGACATTTTTACCAAATTGCTCTCTTTTCCACTGTTTCGTGATCTCTCATTCAAGCTGGACTTAGTTGATAGTCATTATTTAAGCTCCACCTTGGAAGGGTAGAGAGAAAATAATTGCTTTATTTAATTTCCTTTTATTTGTTTTGTTACTTAAGTCTAGGTTTGTATTTTTACACTTTCCTATATCTGTAACTTCTCTTTATTTCTTTATATATTCTGTAACTTCTGATCTTTATCAACTACAACGTAATAGTTTGCATATATTGATTATCTTAGGTTTAGGAGAAACTGTTGTGCGTGTTGTATATACATATTATTTGGAATTTTGTTGGGTGAGAGAAACAAAATTGGAAGGAAGGGCCAAGAGGCCTTTTCCAATGGTCGAACAAAGGTTGGGGACAGATTCAATTATTAAAGCAACCTCTTCATTGTTACCAAAAATAATCTAAAGCACTCGCTCTTCTTCATTCATCACACCTTCCCAAGGATTTCGCCCTCCATTTTCATGCCTTCCATAAAGAGATGCCCTCACAATCTCATGGGCCACCTTTGTTTTTTTTTTTTTTTAATGAATATGATGGGACATTAATGTAAATCTTGTCTCCATCCATTTAAAAATAACAATACATAAATTTCCATTTAAATTTTTATTCTTTAATACATTACTAATATATAAATTAATTAAATGTTAGATTTTTTTTAAATTTATTAAAAATATTATATTATTCTCCTATAAATATGAGTGGGTATAAATCATTATTAGCAATTATTTTAATCAATCCATTAATATTAATTTTTTTAAATTATTAATTATTAATCATTCCATTAGTTTTGATTTTTGCAATTTGGTTAACCATTATTATTTTTAACATACAATTACAGAAAAAAATAGATAAAATTCAATTTAATTTTATATGTTCAAAGCAATTCAAAATAAAAATTATAAAGTAAACGTAATATATTAGCCAAAAATAATATTTCGCTTTTATCATTTCCCACTTATTATGGTTAATTTTCAACAAATTAATAGTTAAAATTGTAGACTGCATTTTATATTTGTTGTAATTAGTATTCTTAATCTTGTGTCAAAAAAAATTGGAAAAAAGTAAATTATAAAATATAAGAAAATATAATTAAATACTATAAAATAAAATATAATAAGAAATATGCACACTAATATGTATAATAAGAAATAACATATATAAATGCTAATCAATTACTCAATATAAGTATTACTATATATAATTAAAGAGATTGACATAATTTGAACATATTTTAAAGTATCATATAAATTTTATAAAGAAAAAATTTTAAGGCATAAAAATAAAAATATAATTTAAATATATTTCAAAGTATTACTCTATATAAATTTTAGAGAGAAATAAAAAAATTAAATTATAAAAATAAAAAAATATAATATACATATGAATTTTGGTTAATATGTACTCAGAAATCAAAATAGAAACAAATAACCAAAAATGTTAAAAATAAACTTAAAACCAAGTACACAGACTAAAAAATTGATTCAATTTTTAACCCATTTTATGGTTAAATAATAATATTTTTTTTGTTTTTTTTGTTCATTCCTACTTACAAGGACACAGAATAATATAAGAACGCCTGAGTAATAATAAGAGAGTAATTTGATATTTTTAACAAATTAAAAAATAGTTTTTTTATAGTTTTTAATAGTATGGAGTTTAAAAATAATGTGGCATCCTATTAACTCAAAGTGGTAATATGTTAAATTGTAATAATTTCTCAAAAGTTTATATATTATAAAAAGAATAATAAGTTTCTATTTGTTTTTAAGAAGTACTGAATAATTTACTATTTTTACCTTTTCTTTCATGTTCTCCTCTTTGTTGATATCCTTCCTACTATAACATAGGAAAATTAAACTGGATATAAGACATAAATAATCTAGAATATGTACACACATGGAGGAGGGGGGAGAGTAAAGAAAAATCCAATATTTTTTTCTATCTGAAATTATTCATACCAATCAGAAAATTTTGTAACTTATTCTAACGAAGAATTAATTTGCATGCATAAAGTAATATATAATTACTTATTTGCCAAGTGACTATTAATGGAGTGTTGCTTCCTAGGCCAAATCCTGATAATTAAAACTACTTTCATATCTTGATGTATCTACTCCATGCAAAATGGCATAAACTTACATTTAGTTAGGGTTATAAATACAAAAACTTTTCATATCAACAAGTGAAAATAATAGTATCATACGTAGGATTAGAGGAAGAAAAGTGGGCTATTAATGTCAAACCAAATGATTAAAATGAGAAGAAGGCATGATTATTGGGACAACCTTTGAGAGACTAACTATGATTACAAGTAGGTTTTTGACAGACAAAAAGGTTACCAAACCATTAAATATAAAAGAAAAACTTGAAATTTTTTCCTCTCGTGTATATTCAAACATCAACTTTAATATATCTTTTGTTGATTGTTGCTCCCCACCCAAAAAAATAAGGATTGATGATCTACATTATGTATATATTCTTTGTCTTATACTGAGTCTACACATTTTTTATTTTTTAAAAATCTATATTTAAATTAATCTTACTAATAAATTTAAAATACCAAATTATTTTATAAAAAAATTAAATATTTAATTAATTTAAAATATTATAAGTCATATATGTGTGATCAACAAAGCGTTCAATATTAATCTCGGATTGGTATTCCACGTTTTGGTCTATAAATTCTGTAATTCCTGATCATAACAACATTTATGCATGAGGCCATGTTGGGACATAGGTCAAGAAGCTTAAATCAATGTCTCATTCATCATGATCATGGCCACCCGTTCTTCTAGCCATGGCTAGCTATCACCGAACTTTCTCTCAGCATCTTTTTCAATTTTAATTTAAGTTTTGCAGCATTCATGAAAATATATTCATAATATTTAACTTTCTCTCTTTAACTCAATCATACTTTAGTCTAATCCAATCCATCTTTACCCTAACATTAGTTAGTAGTTTCATTGAAAGTTTTAACCGAGAGATTTACCCAAATAGATATTTTTGTTTATGTTAATTTAGTGTAGAACAATTTTAGGATTAAATTCACCCTTGATCACTGTACTTATAATTTTATCTTTCAAAAATAATCGATTTATTTTTCGTAACTTAAATATTACTGAATTTATTACTTTTTTGCAAAAAAAAATTATCTTAACTACTTTCCTGTGATGACCCTTACCAGATTAATGAAATGACATACCACATCATGTATTTGGATATACGTGGAAGGAATTTATTGATACGTCATCAATTGATGTGTTATATTTAATACATCAGCAACCACATCACTGTAAGAGATCAGGTCAGCATACCTCAACTGTTGACTAAGAATTGAAATAAATAAATAGAAATTTGACACATGTCAAATGAATGAAACTCATTTGACTTAATTAGCCAATCACTAAGTGAATGTGGATCATCTTTTTGTTTTATGGCCTTAAATGTAGGTATAATAGCCTCAACGTCGGGTTAGTTATGAATAGTATTTTTCGATAGTAAATAGTACTTTCGGACTAAAAAGTACATCTAGAGATGAAAAATAATTTATTTGATTATCGAAAAATATTGGTCACGGATAGTTCGATATTGAAATTAGAAGTGATTTTGAGGTCAAATAGGCCTTCAAAAGTTAAAAATACGAAAAATGGAGCGATTCGATTTTAAGTTAACTAGTTTTACCATAGTTTGATCGAGTTGTTCAAATAGTAAATGAAGTTTAAAAATTGCCAAAAATTACATATGTGCCTAAAATAATATGTACATTATTTTGATTGTAAAAGGTAAATTTTTCGGTAATACCAGTATTTTTGAATTTGACTGATTTAATTAAATTGAACTAGTAACGGATTTCAATTTGGCTGAAATTTTGTATACAACCTATTTTTAATGTGATAAGAGTGATGAAATCAAATTTGGAGTGATTTGAAGTTAGAAAGTGGGAGAATTTAATTAGAATCATTTATCGGATAATTAATGGGTTTAAACTAAAAATATCTCAAGCCCATTAAAAAAAAGGCCTACCCAAGCAAATTTAGTGGTCTCTTAAAAGGTAGAAAAATCAGAGAGAACCAGAAACTTCAATAGCCATATTGTTCCCTTCCTTTGGGCGAACACTTCTCACCACTTTCTCTCTCAAATTTTTTCCATCTCTCTTCCAATTCACACCAAATCAAAGCATAAGATATGATATTATACCTCTTTAGAGCACCCTAACAGTCTCTAACCTTTGATTAGAGGAAAGAAATCAAGAGAAATCAAGTGACAGTTTTGGTGTCAAATTGAGGTATGTGAAATTTAGGATTTTAATTTTATTTAAGGATGCCTATTAATATTTTTAGGTGCCTAAATTTCATTTATGATGTTATTTTGAGTATTTGAGAACAAGAAATTAGGGTTTTGTAATCGGCCATGGTAGGTGCACAAGGTGAAGGCCATTCTTCCAAAGCAAAAGAAAAAGAAAAGGAAGTCTAGGCAACCATAAGACAATGAAAAAAAGTTAGTGACTAATAAATCATCTTATTTCCCTTTAATTGAATGAATTTCTTTTTTATGTAACTTGATAAGTGTGAATTATATATTATTTTTAGTATATTTTAAGTGTTTTTATGTAGTTAATTTGGTTTAATTTTGGGTAATTTATAGTTTAAATATTTATAATTGTGTTTTAGGAGTTAATTATAAAATTTGGTATTTTTCAGGATTAATTTGCAAGAAAAAGAACTTAATAGCAAAAAGGCAAGTAGATTTGGGCCAAAATTGTGAATTTGAAAAATTCATTCTATAAAATGTTCGTGGAGTCCAGTGAGTACTTGAGTGGCCATGCATCTAGGAGTTTTAATTTTTGCTTGGCCATGGATGAAGAAAGTTGAAAGGTTTGCTTGGTCGTGCATTTGGAAGCTTAAGAATTTAATTGATTATGCATCTAAGTTTCTCATTGCTTGGTCGCGTGTCCCTAGAGCTTAAGTAATAATTGGTCATGCAAGCCCTTTCCCGGGACAAGCCATGCACGACAGTGCATGGAAACAATGAAGTAGCTGCTTGGCTGTGCACCCCTATGAGAAAGGATGCACGACAATGTATCATACCACGACAATTTTTGCTTGGCCGTGTGATTTGGACTCCAATGCTGCGAAGGATTTCCCGATTAAAAAGAATTCTTTTTCTACTTTAATTTAGGAAGTTTAAAAGGATTCTACAACTTGTTCTGCCTATAAATAGAAGGTTGAAGCATCAAAGATTAAAGATCAATCATCAATCATCAATTATCAAGAATTCAATAGTTTTTAGTTTTACGTCGTTTTCTGTTTTTTCTGTTTTTATTATTTTTTTAAAGTTTGTTTCAATTTTTAAACATACGTAGTGAGTAGTTTTCGTTAACTTTTGCTAAATGATACTTGAATTCTTAACTTTTATTATTATGACTTAAACTTATGCTTAATGTTTATGCAAGTTTTGATTATTTCTTAGTTCTAAAGCACATTCTTATCATTATTTAGCTAAAATTTGATTGTTAACTTATTTAATTATTGGTTAATAATTGATTTTTAGTTTAATCATTGATATGCATGTTCTTAGATTAAATTACTTAGGTTAATACATGATTATATTCTTCATTAGATATATTTTTGTGTTAATTAAGGTAAGTTAAGATTAAGAAAGGTGTAACTAAGAATAGATGAAAGTTAAATTTACTTGAAAAAGAATTTAATAGACATCTAGAGGGTTTAACTCAGATCTTTATGTTAAGTGTTGGATTGTTCTTAATAAGAGAATTTTAATGCTTGGAATGATAATCTTGAGTCAAGTTATCTGATTTTATTTATCTGAGTTTTTCATAATCACTTGTGTTTTTCTTGAGATTAAGTCATAATAATATTGGTTAAGGTTGATAGTCCTTTAGTGAAAGTTGCTTTTAAATATTGAATTTTACATCATTTGATCACTTGCTTTTATTATTCCGAATTGTTTTATTTTATTTTCAGTTTAAATTTTTGTTTTAGTTTTTAACATCCATCATCACAACTTTGGAAATTTCTTTTACATTTTTTACATACGAATTCTATTTTAAAACTTAAATCATTCATATAAATACAGGTTTTTCTTGGGTTCGTTATTAGAGGATCATAATTATATTTTTCTATATTACTAGTCGATCTAGTACACTTATTAGACACTAGTCATAACTTAGAGCAAAAATTGTAAAATGCATGTATATTGAAATTAACAATAGAATAGTGTAATTAGACCTTAAATAAGCTTGTTAAGAAGCTTAAATGAATTTAAAAGAATTTTTAAGGTATGGTTTCTTTTTTTGCCGAATCCTAATCTAAAGGGAAACAAGGTATATTTTGTGTATTTGATTGAAATTAAGCCTTAAAATGTTAATAAACATGAAATAATATGTCTATAAATTTTTATGAAATTTATGAAAATTATTTGAATATTTTTGGAATAGGTAATTGATTATGTAACTTATGAAAATAATGAATTATTGTGAAATAATGCAGGAAATGAGTAAATAATGTATCCATGAATTTTTATAGAATTTATAAAATTTATTTGAATATTTTAGAGAAAATATTTAAATATGTAAAAGTGAATTTGTTGAATTTTTGGTAAAAATAATTAATGCAATAAATGAAAAATAGTGAATTTCTGTGAAATAATTCATAAATTGTGAAAAAGAAATGAAAAATGTGATTGACAGACTTTCTAAAATAAATAAGCTATAAAAATTGTCAAAAATCTTAATAATATTTTGAAATTCAGTGGATTATTACCCTTAGCAATAATCAGGCAGTTAAAATCTAGTTCAAAATATAATTGGCTAACCATAGGGATATTTGTACTGCGGTGCAAGTCATTATGTCTTACTTTGCTATGGTAGGATCATTGATCTCCCATAGTCTCTGATATGTCTGTATTGATATATGTTATGTAAGAATTGATTCCTTGAAGATCATTTCTCAATCTGTATGTGGTCCTATAGGGTCTGTATTTCGTATATCCAGTCTGAGAATTTCTGTCGGGATTGTACTAGAGGCATATTGACAAAAGTAAGTTAAAAATGTAAAAAAAAAAGTTAAAAGTAGAAAAGGACCTCATTGAAAGAAATTAAAATTTTATGGGCAAAATTATAATTTTCCCAAAACTTGCATTTAATAAGCAAAAGTGATAAGAAAATATTTTATAAGAGTAAAATGATAATTTAATGGTCAAACAATCCAAAACTGAAGATTTGTAAAGTACAGGGATTAAAATATAATTTTATATAAAAAATCAAAGCAAAGTCCAATAAATTGCTATATGTGCTAAAAGTTAATTAAAAGGTGAAAAAAAATAATGGCAAATTTGTAAATAAATTGTAAAAAGGGTATTTTTGTAATAAATTAAAAAATTTAGGATCAAAGTGAAAAGTTTGCCAAATTTAGTAAAGAATTGAAAACATTGTTTAAAAATGTTAAAAAGTGCGTTTTGATAACAAAAAGTAATAATTTGCATAATTAATGAAATTGTACCTTTTGAAAAATATTGTGATTGTTAGTCACCACCGAACATGTTTAATGCTCAGTATGTAGAATTTACTGCATGTAGGTACCGACATTGTTCAAGAGCAAAAGTATACAGAAGATGGAGACTTTTGAAGGATAGAAGTTATATTGTTATTTTGACATGTATATTGTTATAGTTGTTTGGAGTAAAAGACATTGATCTGTAATAGTTAAATTTTTGTATATTTATGTAAATATTATGGTTGGCTATTGTGGATTGGACCTTGTTTGATTGGATGAGAGTTTTGAATTTACGGATGATATATATACTTACTATTGAATTGTTATGCCCTGAGGGGCTATGGTTATTGTCTAATTTTCGGGGGTTTGTTCAATGTATAGCCATTATGTTGTCAAATTTTTGTAAAATAAATAGTAATTTTAATAGTTATAGGTCATCGACAAGGTGAATTTTGTATATGAATTTTGGATAAGTATTATGGAGTAATGAGTAATTAAAGATTAAGTTTATGAGTTTTACGTTAAGAAAAAAAATTTTCAGTCAAACGTTTAATTCGAAAAGATTGTTATAGTTAGGGAGTTATAGTGGGATACTTATAAGCTTAGCTAATTCCCTTTACCTTTTCGATGTGGGATATTTATCCCATGACACTCACTATACAGCGGATTACCAAGACATGACTGAAGAAGTCTGGATAAAGCATCCTATCTGGAGAAAATTAGTTGACTAGATTTATAGTTTACTAATATGTTTAGTAGTAACATTATTCTGGTTAGTGCTAGTAATTAAATTTTAATTTGTACCATATACGTTTTTTTGGCTTTCAAGTTTATTTCAAATGCATTTTTTATTTTTGCTTTCTTTAAAATTCTAATTGTATAACATGTTTGATAAAATACAAATAATCAAAATTAACATCATCAAACCCCTCTTCTAAACTCAAATTAAGCAAAATTCAACACCAAAAACCGAGAAAGAAGAAAGTTAGAGCAAACTTGGATGGCAAAATGATATAGCATAATTGAGGGAAGGGTATGAAACTTTGGCAGTAGGAACTAAAGGAGAAGGAGCAGTAGAAGAAGAAGGAGGAGGAGAAGGAGCACCGGAAAGGGATGGTGCCAAATCTTGATGTAAAGAGGACTATTAATGTCGACATTTTGGTCAGTTTGGCAATGGCCAGGAATATAGAAAAAGAAAAAAATGGTGGCCACAAGTTTTTATGGTGATTGAATCATTGCTTGTTGTGTAAGTTGCCAATGGAGCTGATGTATTGTAGGCCTTGTACATGGCATGTGTTACTCACGTCATGTTGTGGAATTGTGAATTGTACTAAAAAAACTAACACATAATAGTAAACAAAAGATTAATTAATTAATTAAGCATACAAACATAGTGTTAAAGTTCAAAAATATTCCCGGAGACAACAACAAAGAAGAAGAGGAAACATCACTAGCCCTTTCTTTCCTCACCTGCTCGCCAATGCATATAGCCTTGTATTTTGCCCTTCAAGTACCATCAATCCCCTCTCCTCAATTTAGAAACCGTACCCCATTTCACTTCCTTACATCAATTTTCGCTAATTCCAAACCCAACCTTAGATCCACCTCAAAGTAAAAAGTTTCGCCATTCGCAAAACAAATCGAAACCCTAGTTTTCACTTTGCCCCGATTCAATTCCAATCCCGATACCTTGAATTTGTTGATTAATCAATTCAACCTCCACAGTGATCTGCCTAATTGAAGAGATTTTGATCTAAGAGAGATAAAAGCTCCAAAATCTTGGAGAGATAGAGAGAGATCGAAGAAAAAAGAGACGACCAAAAGGAAAGTTATGTTCGGGTTACTTGGTTGAAGAAGAGGGGTGTGTTGATTTTGCTGGCAAGTGTGCAGGAGCATTGTCTGCTTTTGCTATGAAGAAATTAGAAATGGTTAAAGCAAGAAAAATGATGTGTAATAGAATTAGAAATGGTTAAAGCAATATAAATATCCCACACCGGAAAGGTAAAGGGAATTAGCTGGGCTTATAAGTATGCCATATTTAAAGTCAAATGGGTTTTATTCATTTAACATGTGTCATTTTCCTATTCGTTTATTTCAATTCTTAGTTAATAGGTGGGGCATACTGACATGCCATCTTCTGGTGATGTGGATGCTGATGTGTTGATGTGTTAAATATGACACATCAACTGATGACGTGTTAATAAATCCCCTTCGTATATGTCTAGGCACATGACATGGCATGCCATGTCATTAATCTGGCAATGGTCATCGCCGAAAAGCGGTCAAAATAATTTTTCTGCAAAAATATGATAAATTCAATGACATTTAAATCACAAAAAATTAGTCAGTTATTTTTTGGTGATAAGTTGTAAGTACAGTGACTATTGGTAAAATTGACCCAATGATTATATGTGACTTTGTAATAGAAACTTAATGACAAACAATTAAAAAAATATTGTGAAGATAAAATCTCTATAAATTTAAAATTAGAAATTATATATGATAAAGCATGATTTATCTTTATCTGAGATAAAGAGAGCTGATGGCTAGAAGATCCGATCGGATGACAGAACCTGCAAGATGGAGTGTCCGGTTGGACCCGGGCGTTTGCACTCCGAAAATTAAGTTAGTAGCTTTTAGAGAAGGAGTATTTAGAGAGAGAGAGTCTCATATATTCAATATCTGGAGCCATTGTGTTTTAGGCTATTTATAGGATTTCTTTGGAAGGGTACTTGAATATCTTGGGGTGTGATAACTGGCATTGGAGTAGGTGTGCGGCGATGTGATAGGGAGCAGGTGGAAGGTATGGGCACTTGCTTGTGTTAGTGGACTAGACAGGACAGGGCATCCCATCAGTCCGATCGGACACCATGCCTTTATGTCTTGTCTTCCAGCTCATGCTTTGTCCTTTTTGTTGATAGACTTTGGGCCCTGCTGAGAGTATTTGGGCCGACCTAACTGAGCCTTGGAGATATTTTTTCGTAGTTATCACTTGTCCCCCCTCCAAAAGGTCCGATTGGGCGATTTAAGCCTTTTGGAGAGGTTTTTGAATTTTCGGGAGGTGTCCATTTGAAGAGACGCATTCATTCATTTCATACAGCTGTTTTGCATTTAATGTTGTGCGTGTTTCTAGAATGACACTTCGTTCTTCATAACCTCAGTAACAGATCGAGAACACGTGGCGTCCATCCAACGGGGAGGTTTTTGGATTATTCTAGAAGCTTTTTGATTATAAATAAGCAAAGTTTGAGGCGATTTTCCTTCACTTTTCAGCGATCCTTAGCAAAACTTTTCTAAACTTTCTTTGTGAACTTGTTATTTGGAAACCATTACCAAAAACTTCCTGAGGAAAACCTTTCAAATTTTGGAGATTCTCAGAGTGTCTGCGAGATTACTAAAGTAAGTAAACAATCCCTGCCTTTGATTTTCTTTTTCATTCATCACATATATTCTTTACTTCTCTCCCTCCACCAAAAATGGCTTCAAGCAGTAGTTAGCCAATAGATAGAAGTTTCCTTGAGGATTACAAGAATCGGGAGCCTCTCGCTCATCCTTCGCGATTGAAAGAAGAGGAAGTGGTGAGAATTCCTTCTCAGTACCATTTTCCTATAGAAGTATCAGTGATGGGCTATCTGAATTCCATGGCAGTTACAGAGGGGCCTTTTGGCCTTGAAAAGAATAAGTGGTTCATCTACCATTTATGGAGTTTGGATGCAGGGATGAGGCTTCCCTTCGGTGCATTTGAAGTGGCAATTCTTAGGGGTTATGGAATTGCCCCTAATCAATTGCATCCAAAAGGATGGAGGACCATGGTCTGCTTTAAAATTCTATGTAAGATAGAAGTGGTGGCTCCAACTCTAGTTTTGTTCATTCATTTCTTTCACATATTTGATCGGAGTGATGGGTCGGAGTACTTTCTCACCAGCTGACAGCATCAAAAGCTCTTCACAGTTCCTTCATCAATGAAGGGCTTCAGAGAGATGTACTTTTTAGTGGAGATGGCTGGTGGGTTTGGAGTATCGTTAAGCGGGTCGAAAGGAGCAACCATATTGAGGGATTAGGCTGCCAATCAGTGCATTTACGAAAATGACATAAAAAATTGATGGCTGCGGTGGTGAGGCATGGAAGACCCTATGACTCCAGCTATCTCCTTAGTACACTGTATGGGTCTTCTAGCTCCGAAACTGGCGAAAGTGCAAAACATGAGCACTATAGTTAGAGTGAGGGGGAGGACACGTGTTTAACAATTCATGCATTGCATGTGAAATTATTTTGAAAAAGGTACTTACCTTGTTTGATTTTGTGATGCAGTTGCAAGCGAGATGGCGAGAGGAGAAGAAGCTGTAAAACTACAAAAAAACTGTCAATTAGCGACGGTAGTATTTTCATCGCTAATTTTGCGACGGATTCGTGACTGTTTTACAATTCCATCATGAGGAGGTTATTTTCTATTTTTTGCGATGAATTAGCGATGGAATGAATAAACAATCGCTAATTATTGGCGAAAAGTATACGCGCCATGTTTTGCGACGAAATTAACGACTAATATTTTCGTCGCTAAATTTTATAATTTTTTATTAATGAAATTAGTTCCAGAAAATTTAGCGACGAACATTTTAGTCGCTAATTTTGGAGGGAAATTATAGCACCTTTGTTTGCGATGGTTTCGTGATAGAAATATATTTTGTCGCTAATAGTAATTTATTACAGTAAAACAATTAGCGACACAATTGTTTAGTCGCTAATCCGTCGCAAATAAATTAATAAATATTTTTTTTAATTTTAGTCACATGGTTTATGTATAATTTCTAAGTAATTTTAATATAAACCATATGAAATGAATATTTTATTTTTAAAAATATAATCTTATATTATTATTTGCTTATAAAGATGGGTAAGGATCATTTATGGAACTTTTTTTCTTAGACTAGAGATTTTTTTTGTGTGAACTGGATGAGATCTTGTTATTTTTACCTTTTAATTGATCTCACATCGCATAATTGTAAAGGTTAATCGCTAAAGAGAAATTCATTTCCTACACATTTGATAAAAAGCTAAAAACTCAAACTATTATAAAAAAATAGAAAAATAAAATGCGGGGCAAATTTAGTCCAATTAGATATCTTATTTCCTTCAAAAGAAAATCCAGTTCAAGAACCCCAGTCGACAGCTGTATGTGGATCAGGAATTTCATGAGTCATCACATGCCCAAATATACGTGTATTAAACAAATTTTCTTTTTGCTTTTTTGGTATTCAATTTTTTTTAATTTTCATTTTGTTGCCTAGGTCCTTAAATTTTAATTTTTTATATTAAATTTAAATAAAATAATTGTATAAATATTGAATAATTTAATTTTTTTATTTTATTAATTTTTTTATTTAGCTCTAACGTATATTATTTTTGAAGGATAAATTTAAATATAAATTTAAATAATAATCTTATATTTTATTAATTGATTCATCAAATTCGTATTTGTTTGATCGATTCAATGAAGTAACAGACTAGTTGGTTATAAGGATAATTAGAATAGATTTTCTTCTAATTGTTATTTTTATGAGAAAACAGAGCATCTAAGCTTATTGATGTTCATAGCTGATTCAACTTTACGAAGAGAGTAATTTTTATGTCAAGGATCAATGATGAAGAAATCATCACCAAATCATCATCAACATGAAGAAATCATTTTCAAAATTTTAGTTCTGAATGTGGTTGAGAGAAGAAGGTTTCTAATTTACCATATACATTGAAAATTTTTTTGTTTTATGAAAATTTTAATTTTTTTTATATTTTGATATCATATGCAAATTGGATCCATATGAATATTTTTTATTATTTAAAGTCTACTCGATTTGTATATAAAGTAACTCATATTATCCTAAAGATTTTAAATAAAATTAAAGATTAATCCATAATAATTTATAGTATAAAATTAAATTAAAATTTATTGTTAATTTAATTTTTTTTATTAATATCATAGATAACTATATTTTATTAAGCATTGTTAAATAAATTTTATTCTAAAATTTTTATCTTTTAGTAAATAATTTATTTTTGTTAGTTATTTTATTATTATTATGATTATTTTTTATATTTTTTTATTTAATAAAATTTTAAATAGTTACAAGATTATTAATTGATATGGACTAAAATACTCCTAATTTTAAAGAAAGAAAAGAGGAAGGAGCATGGACATTTAGGTACTTTCATGATTTTTGCCCTAACTATAAATATATATTTTTCTATTTCTCTCCCTTACCTCTTCTTTTGCAGCCTTCATCTTCCGTTCTTTCTTGTTCATCTCCTTCTATCGGAGCTACAGCCACCCTTTCCCCTCTCTTTAAATTGAGGATTTCTTTTGTTTCTTCCGGCGACTGGCGACGGCAATGTGAGTGACACCGGTGAGTCCCCAAGGGCGAGGAGATCGTCATTTCGCAGCTGTAAGTTCCTCTATAAACCTCTTTTCTTTCCTTTGGTTAGGATTTTGCTTTGTTGATGGCTGAAAAACTAAAGCTTTTGATCGATCTGTTGATTATTGGGCGATTTGGGCCTTTGATTTTAATTTTCATGGGTTTGAGTTCCTGCTATTTCATGATTTTTGGGTTTTGTGATTTGAATTGGGTTTTGAAATTCTGTATTACTCAGATAAGGAATTTTTTGTGGGTATAAGATCTGGGTTGAATTTTATTAGTAATTCCCTTCTTACTTTTTTCCTAGATTGATCTAAACGGAAATCATAGAAAGCTTTAAAATTTGCTGATTTTCTTGTATTTTTTTAGGTTCCTGGTTATTTTGTTTCTAAGTATTCAAAGTTCTTAATTTTTTCCATTTAAGTGATTTGATGATGATATCAGTAGTGCTGGTGATGTTTTGGAAGATGATCCTGTGGGAAGGATGAAAGTTTTTGTTTATGAACTTCCAAGCAAATACAACAAGAAAATTCTGCAAAAGGATCAAAGATGCCTCACTCACATGTTTGCTGCTGAGATCTTTATGCATCGTTTTCTCTTGTCTAGCCCTGTTCGAACACTAAATCCTGAGGAAGCTGATTGGTTTTATACCCCTGTATATACCACTTGTGACTTGACACCAAATGGCCTTCCTTTGCCTTTTAAATCACCTAGAATGATGAGAAGTGCTATTCAGCTTATCTCTTCAAACTGGCCTTATTGGAACCGGACTGAAGGGGCTGATCACTTTTTTCTAGTACCCCATGACTTTGGAGCTTGCTTCCATTATCAAGTAAGTAGCTCTATATCTTTTATGTTTTTTTTTCGATTGATAGATTCTAGTGAGAAGCTGTTTAAATGATTTCAACCAATGATTTTACTGAATCCAAAAAAGCCTGCGATGTTTAAAATGAATTAACTTAGATAGTTGCTCAAGCTTGGCATGATATACACTTGGTGCTCATAGTTGCTGAAGCTTGGCATGATATACACATGGTGCTCTGCAAAACTCTTATTTTCTAGCAAGAATTAACTTAGATAGTTGCTCAAGCTTGGCATGATATACACATGGTGCTCTGCAAAACTTTTATTTTCTAGCAAGAATTAACTTAGATAGTTGCTCAAGCTTGGCATGATATACACTTGGTGCTCTTCAAAGCTCTTATTTTCTAGTAAATTTTCTTTCTATTGTTTTTAATTCTTGTTTGGTGGATTCGTTTGTGCATGTGGTATTGTAGGAAGAGAAGGCTATTGAAAGAGGAATTCTTCCTTTGCTTCAACGTGCGACATTGGTTCAAACTTTTGGACAGCGGAATCATGTTTGCTTCAAGGAAGGTTCAATCACTATTCCTCCGTATGCCCCTCCACAGAAAATGCAAGCCCACTTAATTCCTGAGAAAACTCTAAGATCTATCTTTGTCTAGTTTCGTGGGCTGTTTTATGATGTGGGAAATGATCCAGAAGGAGGCTACTATGCAAGGTACTTTCATTTGTGGTTTCCAAGTTAGCAGGAAATGGGATGGGTGCCTGATGTCTTTATTTTTGTTTGACCTGGACTAAATGCTTAAATCTATTTTTTGAACCATATTGATGAAACTTGTTGATAAGAAACAATGTCTTTGAGTCATGACATGAGTCCTCTAGCAATTTCAAAAATGAAAGAAAATATTAGATAAATAAATTATATTATGTGACATTAAAATGCTTTACAATTTGAAATGTACATATCTTGTGTCACTTTTCACTACTGGTCTTTTGTGTGATAGAAGTTCATGCAAATCACCTAACTAAAAAATCCTATTCGGTATAAAATTTGGCAGAGGTGCACGAGCAGCAGTGTGGGAGAACTTTAAAGACAATCCGCTTTTTGACATATCCATGGAGCACCCGATAACCTACTATGAAGACATGCAACGAGCTGTATTTTGTCTCTGTCCGCTTGGCTGGGCTTCATGGAGTCCAAGATTGGTTGAAGCAGTGATATTTGGTTGCATCCAAGGATGGCAACACTCTTTTTAAAGAAATGGTTCATTTTCTTCTCTCGATCTTTCTATCTGCATTATGTATTCTCCTTTTAAAAATCAATTATACTATCTGTTGTATAGATTTACTTATTTGACTACTAATGCACTTTCAACTTTGATGGAAATAGTGAAGCCAATCTTTAGGTTTCAATTGGTAATATTTTGCAATTTAAAACTTTCTTCTCACTGGAAATGTTTATGGTTTGATTTCATTTGAAATACCTAACAAGAGACACATACCGCTGAATTGTTGTATAAACGAATTTTTGCTAGCTGCCGCTTCTCATGGTCATTGAGATAGTTATTATTCATGGAATATATGTATGAATACTTCTATGTGGTGTTTGGACTTTAACACTTTCCTGGAACTCTTATGCTTCACTGTTTTCTTTAATCTTCATTTGATTCTCAGCATGGTGTTAAATGTACTGTGCCACATTGTAATTTTGTTGTAGTCTTGAAAAGTTATCTTGTATACTTTGATTAGTGATTATGTAATTCCCAATCATATTAAGTTTACTTAGTGAAGTTTAATTCTTTGTGGGCAGGCAGAGGGTATTGGTTTGCAATGGATGGATGTTTAGGCTTTGAAGAAGCTCAACAAGAACAAGAAATTGGTTAAGAAGCTTGCCAAGCAATACCATGCCTTTTTGGCTTCAGAATCTATCATGAAGCAGATTCCTCATCTACATGGCCCTGGTCTCAACAAGGCAGGCAAGTTTCTTTTTAGTAGATATGCTATTATTTATGTGAACTTGTGTATCAGTTGGGTATTAACTTTATTGTTTCTTAAATTTTGGCCTATTTCTATGTCAATAAAGGTAAGTTCCCCACCCTTGTGACCCACCAAGAGTTATTGGAGTCCAAGGTGAATGAAACTAAAGCTACGGTGAAGTTTCAATTAAAGAAAGTGTTTTGCATGGGATTGGCTGTCGGGAACTGTGCCATGGAGGAGAAGTAGGTTTTCCAAAACATTCAAATGAGCGTCAATTTCCTCGTCTCCTTATTGAAGAAGAACTGGCAAAATGTGAGGGTCGTAGTCTTTCTTATTTCTTGGTTATTAATATAATGTGTAGAGGCTACATTTTAATATATTTTTTCTTATATTTTCTTAATAAATTTATCTTCTGAATTAATGTTTCGATTGATGATTGTTTTTTATAAATCAGGTGAAGTGCCTACATCTCAAGACTACAATGGGAACACTGCAACGCATCTTTTAAGTAGTACTTTTATTGGCATTTGAAGTTGTTGCAATTTCTTCTCGCCGAATATAAGTATTATTCACCTTTTACTTGTCACAACTTGTTTTCTTTATCTTCATGCTTTGAAGTTGAGGGAATGGATCTGTATATGCATATCTATAGAAAAGGCTGCTTGTGATTTTTGTTATTTGATAGATTTAAAACAAAGTAGCTTATAGTGTCTTGAAGATCTATACTGGTGATTGATGCTGTCTCGTTCCCTTTTTCCTTGAGTGCAGATAGCATTGTTTGTTTCTTCTTCTGATGCTGTACAACCAAGTTGGCTGTTAAAGTTTTTGAAAGTTATTAGCTCAGCTCAAGTCAGAGATATGCAAAGGAACCTTGTTCAGGTTTGTGAAGTTCCTACTATTTTTTTCTTGTCCTAGAAAGATGTATGAGATAGGTGCTAACAGGATGGCCTTGGAACTTATGACTTGTACTTTTGAAAAACTGCTTAATAACCTTTTTACATCATTTTCACCTTTTCTTTAACTAAGAACAGTTAATAAATGACTGTCTGGCCTATAATTTCTCTAGTTTAAGATATTTTGCATAATTGTACTTTTATTTCTCTATTGTATATGCTTTTTGGCATTGTGATAACTTGAAACATAATAAAAATTAATCATAACTTTTGGCATTTATAAGTTCTTTTTTTATTGATTGAATGGGATGTGATAATCTAGTGGTGTTCTTCTTCATGCTTTTTTAATACCTGCTATGCTATTTTTTCACTCTCCTTACTTAACTGTTCTAGAGTCACTTGTTTTCTCTGTATGGTTGCGGTTACCATTAGAAGTTGAGATGGAGACACAACAGGTAATTTATACTTATTATCCTGCTCTTTACCATTGGTTACATATATTTTCACTTCAAGAGGGTTTAAAACATTTAGGCATTTGTTGAAGAGGTGATGGAACTAGTGGAGCATACTCCTTTAGGTGGGGCATTCATTGGTCTACCTAGAGTAAATGGACTATCAACAGAACAAAGAAAAAGATTAACCATTGCTGTTGAATTGGTTGCCAATCCATCTATAGTATTCATTAATGAGCCAACATAAGGATTGGATGCCCGACTTCAGCCATTGTGATGAGGACTGTGAGGAATATAGTGAACACTGGAAGGACTGTGAAGTTTTCTTTTTTTTTTTTGTAGCATATTGTATACAAATTTGTTAGTAGTATTATTTAGTTCGAATTTTTTCTAATTATTTGTAAAGTATTGCACAATTTAATTTACTTTATGATATTATATTTTTTAAATTAATAATATTTGAGAAATTTTATTTATATAAATTAAATTCTGAATGTTATAATAATAATAATAAAAAAATATTATAAATGAATTGCGATGAAATTTGATGTTATTTTGAGTAGTTAATTTTTAATTTATTTGCATTTTATGAATATTTATTAGCGACGGTTTAGTAACGAAAATTTTGTCGCTAAAAAATTATTATTATATTTGTCTCGACTAAATTGTCCGTCGCTAATTTGAAGATTTTTTTGTAGTGTAAAGCAACTCGTCGAATGGGCCAAAGCCAAGAGGGAGGCTGATCGTTTGGCCAGGGAGGAAAATATATCCAAGAAGAGGAAAATCTTTCCTGCCTCAGAGGTTCAGACTTCGAAGAGTGCAGCAAGTATTCCTGCACCTCCTGTTGTTGCAGCGTCTTTAGCTCCTGCTGCTGTGGTTGTTCCCACCATTCATTCTCTCTTAACTATTTTCGGACCGGTAGTGCCTCCTGCAATCGTGGCGGGATAGAATCCACTCAGACGACTACAACAAAGAGATAAATTTGACGAGGAGGAACCATAACCGTCCCTAGCCCCTCGATCTTTTATGCAGAAAAAGGGTGCTTCGATAGACGAGGTGGCTCAGAAAAAAGAAGGCTATTAAAGCTATAGCTACTGTGGACACCTGGATCACAGCAAGAGGCAAAGAAATAACTTAAGGCGAGCCGACCCGATGGCCTCTAGAGAGAGCTCAAGAAAAGCAAGGCCCTTCCCTTGATGTCATTTTGAAGGAGCAGTTTGGTAAAGGTTGGTTGGTAACCAATAGGGGCGTGCCGTCCTTCGTTTGCCAGGGCCTCACTCAAGAGAGTGACTTCAAAGCAATGACAAAACTCAACCTTCTATCTTGAGAGTTCGGGTTGTTTCAGCAGCAAATCTTGGATGTAATACTTGTATTCTTTTATTTTCTCCTTCTCTTTTTTAACGATATTTCCCTTTTTCATAGCTAATCAAAAGAGGGCTTCGTATACACGGCTTGGAGGTCTATGTCCGATCAAAGTGGATGGATGCCATTCGGTAGAGGAGGGAAGCTGAAGTTATCGGTGATGCACCAAAAAATGATACTGCGCTCTTAAGGTCTGAGGTAGAGGAGCTGAAGAGGAAGAAAGCCAGATTAGCCCAAGACCTCAAAGCTCGACAGAGCGAGGTGGACCACTTGAAGGGAGATATGGCGCTCCTTGCTGCTAATAGTGCTTTGTGCAAGAAGTACGAGGAGGAGGTAGGCAGGTTGAAGGGTGAATGCTCACAACTTACAACTAACTGCCTTAAAGCTAATACAGATAGAGACAGGCCAATACAGATAAGAATAAGGCTCTGTTCGAATGTGACCTCCTTCGGGCAGAAATGAATTCTCTGGAGATAGCTTTGTCGGAAAATGAGGCGTCTTAGAGCGAGAAATTGGCAAAAAAGTTGGATGCTCAGAAGGAGGAGGTCTTTGATCAGTTAGGCGAGGCCCAAAAGAGGCTGTTAACTCGGTTGATTCATGTAGCCAGGCAACGCTTTCTTGAAGCTGATCTTGATTGGATGGAGGACCTAGGGGTTCTTTCCGATCCTTCCTCGAGCGATGATGAGGAGGAGGCCCCTCCGATCGAAGAGACTGCAAGAATGGTAGAGGAAGTGCATTTAGCATCATAGGCAGGCATCAGTTTTTCGACTGAGTCCGAAGTCATTCCTCTTTTGCCAATAGAGCCTGATGTCATTGTCCCTTTGCTAGCGAAGCCTAAAGCTATCGTCTTTTTGCCAGTGAATCCTAAAAATGCCCAACTTTCTACCAAGACTGATATAGAGCCTGCTACCAAGCCGAACGCTGCAACAGTAGAGATTGTAGATATAGAGGCTTAGGCTTTTTATTTCCTTGCAATTTTTTCTTTGTAATAGCTTTCTACTTTCCTTGTAACTTGTAAAGATTCTTCATATATATATATAAAATTTAGTTTGCCTTTCAATTGTGCCTTCGTACTGTAATTCTCATTTTGAGTAAGATTTATTATAAAATTAACTAAGTGGAATAAATAGAAACCTTCATGGAGAATGTACAAAATCAGCCAAGGAGAGTATATAAAATCAAACATAGAGAATATGAAAAATTGACTAAGTAGAATACTTTCTGAATCATAAGATACTTTTCAAGCATTGTAGTACACAACTCTTTAGGATCAATGATCGTTTGATCCGATCGGATTTAAAAGATAAACCTTTAATTCAGGCATGAGTTGTGACAGATTTATCATGTCAAGTGCAGTAGGTGACTTTTTAATTTTTGATTTGATCTAGTATTATCGGATCATATATAAAGATCAGCTATTCATTGGAGAATCATACATTGTTTTGAGGATTTGGTGATTTCGTACATTAAGTACTGAGGAGATATAACTAACTCAATTTCCATCCTTTACACTTTGGGTTTAGGATAGACGTTGAACCTAGCGAATGAGTTAGTGGAGATTAAATGGAGGCATCTCACATCATTGGTTCAGGAATAACGTCGAACCTAGCAGACTAACTTATGATAGGGAAAAGCTTTCATATTTTGGGCTCGGGATAAGCATCGAGCCTAACGAGGGAGCTGGAATTATAATAGAGAAAAGCTTTTGCATTTTGGGCTCGGCATGAGCATCGAGCCTAGTGAATAATCATCCCCCAATTCTGATCGGATGAACTACGACTGGCAATCAGGATTTTTGTAGAATGGAGTAAAACAAATGACCTGGAAACAAACATCAAAACTAACAAACAAATAAATAAAAACTTACCTTTTTTCAAAGATAAAGAAAAATGGAGAAATTTTTCTTTATTGAATGTGAATTTGATACATGATTATACATGGTACTTCTTGAGTACTTTGACATTCCAGCTTCTGGGAATATTCGATCCTTCTAGGGTTATGAGTCTACAAGTATTGGATCTTAGAACCTTGAAGATTTCATAGGGGCCTTCCCAATTTGGCATTAGCTTCCTAACTCTGGTATCTCTCGAGCTTATATCTACCTTTCTGAGCACCAGATCACCTACGTTGAAGGTTCTTGCCCTAACTTTTGTGTTGTGGTATCTAGCGACTCTTTGTTTGTAGGCAGCAATTTTGGCGTAGACGTCTTCTCTCCTTTCTTCAATCAGGTCCAAATCTTGGCATCTAATTAGGATGTTCATCCGATCGGAGTAGAATGCTGATCAATAGGATGAGAGATCGATTTTTATGGGTATCATTGCCTCGGAGCCATAAACAAGAGAGAATGGCATTTGATGAGTGCTAGCTCTCAGAGAGGTATTGTAAGACCATAAGATGCTTTGCAGTTCTTCAGTCCAATTACCTTTGCCTCGCCTAGTCATTTATTTAGGCCTTTCAAGAGTGTTTGATTGGAAATCTCGGTCATCTCATTGCTCTAGGGATGGGTGAAAGAGGTGAACTTAAGGTTGATATTAAGGTTTTAACAAAAGTTTGTGAAGATCAAGCTGTCAAACTGCTTGTCATTATCTGTAATAAAAATATTGGGTAAGCCTTACCTGTAAATGATGTCATTCTATGCAAAATTTTTGACCCTCTCCGCTGTGATTGTAGCTAGAGGCTCTGCCTCGATCCATTTGGAGAAGTGATCGATGCCGACAAGTAGGAACTTTATTTGCCTTTTCCCTTAGGGAAAGGGTCCTAGGATGTCCAGGCCCCATTGGTCGAACGGCCAAGAAACTCCGATCGGCTGCTGGTCTACTGCCGGTTATCTGATGACTCTCCCATGGATTTAGCATTGCTGGCACCTTCATACTTTTTCTTGATCATCTTTGAAGATGCTTGGCCAGAAGTATCCAGTTGGAGTACTTTCTTTGCCATGGTCCTACTAGCCTTGTGTGCTTCGCAAATGCCTTCATGGATTTCCCTTAGGATGTAGTCTCCTTCGTCACGCATTTGAGCCAGGGGTGACTGAAAGCTTTTTTGAACAATTCACCATTAATAATAGAGTAATTCAGGGATTTTCGAGATACCTTTCGAGCTTCCATTTTATCTTCAGGTAATTATCCTGTTTGTAGGTACTGCTTGATGGAGCTCATCCACATTTCTTGAGCTGGTTCAATTTCCATCATTTTTGGTTCGTCTAAGGAGGAGGTCGATTGCTTAACGATGGTTATATTTTCTTCCACCATCCTTTGTTCGGAAGCAGACATTTTGGCGAGCTGATCGACGTCTAAAGTTTGATCTCTTGGAACCTTCTGTAGGATCCATTCAGATCCACATTCTTCGAGCATCTTGAGTGTTGCCTTGACCTTTGCCAGATATTATATTTTCTTGGCTTCTCTGGCCTCAAAGTTGCCTAAGACTTAGCTCGTCACAAGCTGGGAGTCGCTTTTGATGATGACCGACTCTAGTTGGATGGCATTGAGCAGTCTCAGCTCTTGCAGAAGCGCCTCGTACTCTGCCATATTATTTAAAATTTTAAAGCTGAGTTTTATTGCGTACCTTATGACAATGCCCAAGAGGCCTATTATTACGATGCTTGCACCTTCTCGGTTGTCATTTACAGCTCCATCCACGATCATTTCCCATTTTGCAGGTTGGGGCTAACTGGTTACTTTTTCGCTAGCAAATTCAGCGATGAAGTCTGCCAAAGCTTGACCCTTGATTGCTTTTCTGGGTTTGTACCTCACGTCTCATGATTGGAGCTTAATTGCCCATCCCACCATTTTTCCCTCCAAGTCCGGGGTTTGGGAAATTTTTTTGATTGGTTGACCCGATCGAACCACTATCGTGTGTGCTTTGAAATATTATCTTAGCTTTCTTGTGCACATCATGAGGACAATGATGAGTTGCTCAACCGAATCTTTCTTTAATTCTGGGCTCCTGAGCACTTGGCTCACATAATAGATGGGTAGCTACTGGGTTCCTTCTTCTTTGACTAGGACACCTGTAATAGCTTCACCAGAAGTTGACAAGTATAAATATAACTTTCACCTGGAAGCGGTCGGCTGAGTAACGGTGGGTTGGTGAGGAATTTCTTTAATTCATCGAAGGCTTACTGGCAGTCGGAATCCCAATTGAAAGCTTCATTCATCCTCAATTTCTTGAAGAAGGGAGTGCATCGTTTGGCTGAAAAGGAGATGAACCTTCCAAGGGCTGTTATTCTGCCGTTCAGCTTCCGAACGTCCTTCACACTGCTTAATGATTGCATCTCCAAAATTACCTTTATTTTATCGGGGTTGGCTTTAATGCCTATTTGGGAGACCATAAAGCCCAAAAATGTTCTTGAGGGCATCCCAAAAATGCACTTCTCAGGATTGAGCTTCATCCGAAATTTATTCAGCGTGTTGAAGATCTTTGCCAAATCGGCAGGATGTTCTTCGAGGCTTTTGCTTTTGATGATCATATCATCTATGTAGATTTTCACATTCTATCTGATTTGATCTTTGAAAATCCTATTCATCAAACACTAATATGTGGCACCTGCATTTTTAAATTCAAATGGCATGGCCTTATAGCAAAAGGTGCCATCATCCGTGATAAAGCTGGTCTTTTCTTGATCCAACAACCACATTATGATTTGGTGGTATCCTGCATACGCATCGAGAAGGGAGTAGATGGAGTGACCAGCAGTGGCATCGACCAGTTAGTCTATACTTGGCAGGGGATAGTTATCTTTCGGACATGCTTTGTTAAGGTTCGTGAAGTCGACACACATTCGCAGCTTTCTTAACTTCTTCTTTACCAGAACAACATTGGTGAGCCATTTAGGGTAGTCAACTTCTCGAATTGTACCCATTTTCAATAATCTATCTACCTCCTCAGAGATAAATTTCCTCCGATCAAAAGCATGCCTTCACAACTTTTGCCTGATCGGCTTGTAAGTTGGATCCACATTAAGTTTGTGGGTGATCACGTTGGGGTCGATTCCGATGATGTCTTCCGATTTCCAGGTGAAGGATGTCTGGTTGATCATCAAGACTTGTATGATGGCCTCCTCGACCTCTGTATTCATGTTGATGCCAATTTAAATAGCTTTGCCTTTTGCAAGTGTCCTTGCCTTGACTTCCTTTGCAGGATCCATTCTCCGATCCTCCGCCTGCTCAAATCGCTCTAGCTCTGGTTCTACCATCATGGTCTCTTTATGGTGCTTGATCATTGTAATATAGGCCTCTTTTGATGCCTTTTAGTCACCTCTTAGGATGGCGATGCCTCCCATGGTCGGGATTTTCATTACCATGTAACGGATGCTGGTGACAGCTCCAGTTTAAAAGAGTAGAGGCCTGCCAAAAATGGCGTTATAAGAAAAAACCATATTAATAAACATGAATTTTACCTTGCAAGCATGGGCAAGGGCTTCCTGGCCGAGCTCAACTAACAAATCAACCGATCCTACCATCGAAACTGTGGCATTGCCCGGTCCGATCAATGGTGTGGCATTTGGCTTGAGCTCTTTGATCGACAACCCTATTTCTCTATAGGCTTGTAGGGTGAGCACATTCACAACACTTTCGTTGTCCACCAGTATCCTTTTTACATCGAAATTATTGATCCACGCCTTGACGAAAAGGGCATCTTTGTGAGGGAACATTACATCTCGTGCATCCTCACTGGATATGGTGATTGGGGCTAGACATTCGGATGTCTGAGTGACATAGACACACTTTCCCTTTCTTTTTCTGGAGAGATCCTCACCATAGGATGACCCACCAGTGATCATGTTTATGACATCGACGTACGGTTGGTGTGAATCCACATTCTTTGATTTTCTCCACTCTTCGTCGTCGTCAGAATCATCTTTCTTAAGGTTCGACTGTTTACAGGGACTTGCCCCTTTGGTTGGACCTACAAACCTCTTGAGGTACTCTCTTTGTAAGAGTCGCTCAATATCTTCTTTCAGCTGGTGACATTCGTCGATTGTGTAACCGACATCCTTATGGAACTTGCAGTACTTATTATGATTTCGGGTCCTTTTGCTCTTCTCGTCCATCTTCTTGGGCCAATTCACCTTTTGATGATTTTTCTTGATCCACATCAATACTTATGCGGGATTGGTGTTGAGTGAAGTGAAAGTTTGAGCTTGCTAACCAATAACCTGATCGAACTTGAATCATTCTGCCTCCTTTATTTTTCCTAAATTTCTCAAAGTGGAGGCTCTCTCGGGACTCCTTGCAATCCATTCAGATATTGGAGCACGGTTGAATGACCGTCCGTCTAGGTGCTAGACCCTGTCCATAATATTGCTCCTACTGCCTTGGCTGGACCTTAAGGCGTCATCCAGCTGGATGTGTTGCCTAGCTCTTTCCATTAGATCGAAAAAATTGGTTGGCGGCCTTGTTGTAATTGACTTAAATAACTACCTATCAACAGTGCCATTGGCTAAAGCAGTAGATGCCATCTCCACGCTTACATTCCTCACCTTCGATATTGTGGCTTGAAATCTATCGATGTAGTCTCGAAGACTTTCATCGGTCCTCTAATAGAGGTTGTGCAGATCACTCACAGATTTTGACACTTGCATCTGTACAATGAATCGTGTAATGAATAGCTCCTTTAGTTGTTGGAAAGAGGTGATTGACCCCTGTGGGAGCTCGTGGAACCACATGAGGGCATCTCTTCCTAAGGTGGTAGGGAATATCCTGCAAGCAATCCTTTCATTGTAGGTGTACACCTGCACTTTCGTTAGATATTCTGCAAGATGAGTGGCAGGGTCAGTCTTACCTGTATACTTGTCCATTATCACATCTCTCCACCTGGGAGGTAGCTCTGACTCTGTGATTTCCCTATAAAATAGGGAGGCTGTGTTGCCGCAGATGTTTTCCTCGAACACACCTTTTTTGGAACCTGTCAAGCAAAACTGCTTGAGCTTCTACTTGAACCATTTGTCCTCCCTGCTCATGGCTATTGAGGCAAATTCATCTCTTCGTCCCTTCATGCAGCTACGATTTGGCGTGCACATGAAAGACAAATTGTCCTTAATGGACAAGGTGAAAGATCTACCAGGGATGTATAGAGAATCTCTGCTTAAGGATATTGTCCCCTTCCCCTTATCTTATCTACCTGGGGTTTTGGCCCCCACCCTCCTATTATCATGAGCTCTTAGCTCACTGATGGAAATACCCTTGTTCCTTCTTCTGAAGTCTTCGACCATAAAGTCCATTTCATGGCCTCTTTCAGAAGTCCTGGACATTTTTTCCCTTTTCAGAGTTTGGACTATTCTCTTAGTGAAGTCACTAAGAATGGCGCACATGTCCTTGATAGTAATAGGGGTATCTTTCGATTGTCGCATGGCTACATCATTAAAATTTGGGAGGAGGTTACCCCTAGTAGGGGATCTGGGAGACCTTTCTCTTCTTTTTAAGGGACTAGATCTACCCTGGCTGTTGTGATTATACTCTTCAGAAGCTGCGTGTTTATTGGATTTTGAACTTGTCATTTTTTCTCAACAAAAGCACCAAGTGATAAAGCACGATTTATCTTTATCTGAGATAAAGAGAGCTGATAGCTAGAGGGTCCTATCAGATGACAGAACCTGCAAGATGGAGTGTCCGGTCGGACCCAAACGTTTGCACTCCAAAACTTAAGTTAGTAGCTTTTAGATAGAGTATTTAGAGAGAGAGTCTAAGATATTCAATACCTGGAGCCACTATGTTTTAGGCTATTTATAGGAGTTCTTTAGAATGAGTACTTGAGTACCTTGGAACATGATAATTAGCATTGGAGTAGGTGTGCGACGATGTGACAAGGAGCAGGTGGAAAGTATGAGCGCTTGCATGTGTCAGTGGACTAGACAGGACAGAGCATCCCATCAGTCCGATCGGACACCGTGTCTTTATGTCTTGTCTTTCAGCTTATGCTTTATCCTTTTTATTGATGGGTTTTGGACCCTGCTAAGCTTTGTTGGGCCGACTTGACTGGGTCTTGAAGATATTTTTTCTTTAGTTATCAATATAGACTCCAAAATTAATTTTAAAATAAAGGTTGTGCAAAAATTGTACAGTGTCAATTCAACTTTCATCTTTACAATTACCTTCATCGGCCAAAGCAAACATCTTGAAGAATATATACAACTAAAATTTGGCCACATAAAGAATCTTCGCCTAATCAAACAATAACATTTTCAAGTATTATTGTTATTTGTCCCATGAAACTTCATTAAGAACCCCCCAAAAATAAATTTACATATGCTAAGAATCTTCACCCACTCCTTTCAAGCATATATATATATATATAAAATATGGTTGTTGGTACAAATTAGAATTTTTTAAAATAAAATTGCAGATTTATTTCTTAATAAACTGCTTTTATTTATAAATTTGACTATATTTAACTAATTTAAATTAATTAATTTCGGTAAGTTTAAAGAAATTAGACCGAAAAATTAAAAGTGATAGAAAAAAATGCGTGACTATTTTTATCCGATTCATTGAATCCCAAAAAGTAAACATGGATAATAGATAGAAAGAAAGCATAGAAAAAAAATGGAAACAGAGGCCAGCAAGAAAAGTAATTAATGAATGGATGATGAATAACAAAATAAATCTTCAACATACAAAGAATCCTACGACCTTTTTTTTAAGTCAATCCTAATTAGAAATGGTCGCGGGATGAGGAGTGCCTCCTCACCTATTGTCTCCCATAAGGGTGGGACGGGGACGGAGCGGAGACTGATAGTATTTCGGAAAAAAATTCCTTCCGTTACCATTCCCGTATAAAAAAATATTTTTATTTTTTAAAAAAATTTAATTATAACTAAAATATAATATTTAATAATTAATTACATTTGAAATATAATATTTAATAATTAAAAATATAAATCAAACTAATATAAATTTTAACAATTGATAAAACTAAAATTAAATATAATTAAATTTCGAGGTGGGGATTACAATTTCCGTCCCCGTCCCAAATTCTAAGTCGAATAATACTTTTTCTCCATCTCCGTTTCCATGGGAAAATTTTTCGAAAATTTTTAGCTCCATTCGAAGCGGTTCCCCATCGGGGACGGGGATTTCCCGCCCCTTGATCATCCATAACCCTAGTACTTTATTCGTTGTAGCTTTTATCAAAGAACTATATACGACTATTTAATTGATAAGCTCTATTTATATGTATAAATAATATATAAATATTTTTCTAGAGGGACTGGCGACTCGAATATGACTGCTGGAATGTTCATTTGGGCACATTGAAGTGTATATATTTACTCAACTAAATACAATCCATAAAATTATGGAAATTGTAAGGTAGCGTAATTATTAATTTATAACGTAATCAAAACTTCTAATCCCAACTTGATTATGCTTATTTTTCCTTTAAAATGTGGAAAACAAAACATGTAATCCTAAAGTTACCATACAACAAATTAAATTGATTAAAAATACTTAAAACTTTACCAAGAAACTCACTTCCAAGGAACGTATCCATCTTTATCTTCATAAGCTGCTTTCTATTCTGTTCCTTTCGCTGGATCTATAAGCTCCACTCCACATAATTATCTTAACAATTAATTAAGTGTATGTATAATTAATTAATTAATTAATTCAAAATAAACAATATAAAAAAGAATTAAACAATATATACCTGTAACCGGAAAATGGTGTTTGGGTGTATGGAAGATAAAATTGGAAGATTAAATGGATAGATATCCATCTATTATCACTATTAATTAATTATTATAAAGAAAAAAATAACCATCTTCAATCGTTTTTGGTCATTGTGTCCCCTATCATCGCTCGCTCTTAGCTAATCTTTAACATGATCAGAAAAGAATATGTGGCCGCACCGGATACAAAATTGAACTTTAAAGCGCAAACCTTTTTATTAATCGATATAATTTTTAAAAATAGAATAATATATGATAAAGTTTGGATACACCTAACTTTATTATATTTATTTTAATCAATTTAAAATAATTAATTTTAAATTCAAATTAGAATGAGAGTTAAATTAGGGTTATAACTCTAATAACCTCTTTAAATATGAGTTTAGAAAATCCAAGTGAGGTTATGAAATCTGTCGTAAAAATTTTCTCTTCTATTCGTCTTTCTCATTTATCTTTAAGAGACTCTTAGACCGTGAAATAGTTATCTTTTTTCCGGCGTGCATGCTCGTGGTTAAAAGCTTTTACCAGTAACGTAAAAGCAAGAAATCCTATGCTTTCACTCTACTCAACGAAATCTGTGCTTCAAAAGGTACATATGTTTACCTTCATTTATTGTATTTGTGATATTTTTGGTTCATAATACTAACATTGGTATCAAAGCCTCGATTTTTGGGTTCTGACATGTTTTAATTTTAGATTTGTAATTTATATAAAATTAGTAGATCTAAATAGGTAACATGAACACATAATTGATTATTTTTTGTGTTTTTTATGCTATTTTTGGATATGTGTTTTTTGAGTATATGTGTACACTAAAAATTAGATAAAAGCCCGTAACCATAAATTAAAAGTTGATATTTTTGAATTTTGACCTCTCCGTCGTGTTTTTGGACCTTGAAAATCCCCACCGACTGAAGTCAAATGTCGAAAATTGCCTCTAAGGTGGCACGTGCAAATAGGGTGTCTGTCCCTCACGCACAGGCCAACTGTCATAGTGAAAAGTCACTCTGACACATGGCGCAATAGAGGTGCAACACATGAACCATTGCAATGGTGCCAAGTGTCACCATTTGTTAAGGTGATTTGTCACCCTAGCATATGGACTAATGGGGTGAAGATACATGGACCCCTATGATGGTACCAAATTTCACCACGTGTTAGAGCGATGTGACACGTGGATCATTAAAGGGTGGACATATGGAACTTTGTGGTGCTACCACGTGTCAATGTTGACATGTGGTCTAATCAAGGTCTGTCGCATGGCTGACTATGGTTATACCATGTGGCACAAGTAGGTTGACCTAGATGCCACGTGGATCAATGGTTGACTACTACGTGGCACGTGCCAGTCCAGTGGATGCCACATGGATCAATGATTGACTGCCACATGTTAGACAAGGTCTAACTTGGTCAAACGTAACCTATTTGGGGGTCATGCCATGTGGCATATGCCTCATTTGGCAAATATTGTACCTCTTGTGTGTGGGGCGCATGAGCCTTCCTTTAATCACCAAATTAGCTCAATTTTTTAAAACTGATTTTCTCAATTTTTTTTATTTTTTGGCCAATTTTTGAAAAAAAATTTAAGGCCATGATAAATGAAAATGATTTTCAAGTGTTTTAACAAAACTGCATGAAAAACATCGATTTGCACCTTCAGAGGTGATAGATGGATGCTCATTTATGGCTCCTTTCCTTTTACAAAGGTTAAATTGAGGGCATTTTAGGAATTCTAAAATTTTGGGCTGAGGGACGGTCTCCTATCAATGAGGGATGCCCTTTCATGGCTTAAATTCTATAATTTTTACATTTCTGGAATTCAAAAAAGGTAGTTACGTATTTGAAAGGATTTTATCCTAATTTCATAAGGATTTTATCTCCAGATTTGGAAAGTTAGAGTTTAAATCCAACTCCAACTTTAACCTAGGTATAAAACCTAAGAATCTAGGGTTTTGAAGGAAAAAGGAATCACTTTTTATAGAGCCATCTTAGGGAAGAGGAAAAACTATTTTTCTTTCTCTTTTTAAGTTTCTTGCTCTAGCAATCTTCTGAAAAAATACACACACAAACGAATTTCATTACATCTTTCTGAAAAACAAAAATCACAAATTGAAGTGCATATATAAACTACAAGAGTTTCAAAATCATAATATCTCATGAGAATAATATTTTATGCTCATTATGCTTTCTCTCTCTACAAATTATCTTGTATAATTATGTGGTTGTTTAGTGCAATTATAACATATTTAAATGTTGTGTTTGTGTAATTAGTATGATTAAATTTGGTTGATTTGCTAATCGGGATCATAAATCATGTTAGAGGCATGATTAGGTGATGGTTTCCTCGATTATAGTAAAATGTGAAGCTTGTATTTTATTCTCTTATTTTTGTTAATTGATGGTTATAACATGTTTTATGCATGATTTGATGTTATAACTATATCTTAGTGTAATTTAGAGCTTCGAAACTATATATTTAGGGTCAAAATACATTTTATATGATATTTCAATATTTTTGCCATGAAAAATCTGCAACTTGTTTTGTCTAGAGGTGAAGGACAGGAAGATGACTCGACAGACGCCCTTCTGTGAGCCGACAAATGGTACATCAAGAGCTTATCTCCTCGTTCCGTCCCTCGCTTTGTTATAGGCATCCGTTGCTTGGTTTTGGGAGCCTATAGCTATTTTTAAGGTATTTTTGGTGCATTTCCTGCATTTTATGTAGTTTTATGCCATTTATTTTATTTTTATGTTATTTATGCATTATTTTATATGATTTTGACTCTGTATGATGTGGTTTTGAGCTCGATTTCATTCTATTTGTATAGTTAAAATTCATAATTATTTCTTTATTGTATTATTTTAATACTAATTCATTTGTTTTATTTTTGTGATTTTTCGAGTATTTGATATTTTTGGCTTTGGAGGATTTTTTGTGGTTTTTTATGCATTGGAAATCATACTCCTAAGTTGATCCATCATCCTCAGTCCATTCGGTTACCTTGATTAACCACCCCTTTTTATCATTTATTTATCTTTATTATTTTAGTTTTATGCAGTTATTATTTATTTTATGATTATTTATCTATTTGCTTTTTTTTGGATGTATTATTATTTCAGGAATATAATAGTTAATAAAAAAGGCTTATGTACTTGTTAAAAGGAAAAAACATTTAAAGTATTTTCTATTAAATTAATTGGATTTTTCTTTAAAGCTTGGATTAATGTCTAATTTTTAGCTCAAATTCACATAATATAATAAAAAGATTTTTTTTATAAAATATGCATGAGGGGACCAATGTTCCAAATCTAAATGAATAATTTGATTTATATATGTATATTTTTTCATTGTTGTTATTGGATAATTTGCTTTTATAATAATTAATTGGGATTATTTTATTGCTTTTTTATCGCTTTATTTACTTGAATAGGATGTTTACATAATTTTTATCGTGAAATGCATTGTAAGAGAGAGGAGAAGAGATTAAGTGTAAAACTCAATTATAAAATAAATGCCTAACCAATATGTCTAATAAAAGTGATGTTCTGAACATCAATCTCTGTTTGGGTATCAAAAAATTGTGATTCATTTTTTAACATTATGTTGGGCGATGACTTAATGACATCTACCTCTTTTTGGGTACATTAGTAGATGCCTTCATGGGTTGCCATCAACAATAATTTAGATTTGATCCCTTTCTATTATGAACTAACCAATATATGAGTCAAGTGAGCCTAGCTCAATCTCAGATCTTGAAAGTGAGCTTTCGAAAGTAAATTTGGATGACGAGCAGTGGCTCAGGTGCATGTCACAATGGCAACTCTGTCGGGGAACTAAAGAGACCTTGCTTTAAAAAGCATCATAGTTAAGTGTTTTATAATTGAATCTTATTACTAATTAATCCTATCTCCTTTCTAGAATACATTCCTTGCATTCATTTTAGAGTCTTAGAATTAAGTTAGGCATTCCTTTCTAGCCCCGATGTTATTTTGAAGCACACACTACATTCACTTAATGTAAGGAGGTGTCAAAAAAATCCTCCAGCCTAAGTCCTATACCAAATGGTATATAAAATTGTAATCCATCAGCCATTATGAGCTAGAACTATTGGTAGGGACCATGCTTGAGTAGCCTTAGAGTTTCATCACCCTTGATTCAAGCTTATGTAATGACAATAACAACTTTTCCTAGGTTGTATAGCCATAATAATATTTGCATGCTATTTGGACCCTTATGTATTGACCAAACTCAAATAAATCAGGAGGGTACTAATCAAAAGCCACCATACCCCGACAGATCTGACCCGATATGTGATAATTGGTTAAAATATATAATGGTAAAAATCCATACGTCCGCATTTTCAATTAGAGAGGTTATGCTGCTAATTTTTCTCCGTTCACCATACGTGCCCATTAGGTACCCTGTTGACCCATAAGTTAAGCCCACCTAAGAAAGAGACTCATGACCTCTTGTATGGGAGTGATAAGGTTGGAAGGCTATTGCATTTGTGTATATTTGTGATTGACACCTAAGGAAACCATACATTGCATTCATACATCATATATGTACCATGCTCACGCATCATTCATCATGCATCACTCTTAACATCTAATTCTTGTAGCCATTATAGACTCGTCCAGGTAGTCCAGAGGGTCAGACGGGTGCCTAGTTTGAAGATCTATATCCAATCTACCGAGATCAGATTTAGGTTCGAATTTGGGTTCGGAGGTCAGTTATGATTGGGGTTCAAGTCAATTATTAGAAAGCATTCAGGAAATAAGTTCAAATATAGAGAATAAAAGATTAAACAAGATCGAAAGAGGAAATGAGATTAGGAGAGCGACTAATGATATGACAATAAGGTTTCCATTCCTAAGAAAGAGGTTGAATGTTACCCCTTTTAAGACTTTGATAGTGAGGGATTAGATCGGAGGTTAGATAAGAGGTTTTAGAATTTCAAAGAAAGGCTTATGGCTATGATTGGTGGGATGGTGGCTTTTGTAACACTTAATATCAAAACTTAGCATGCAACATCCATTCGCAAGATGGCAGAGCCAATGTATGTTGGGAACACTATCGCAGCCGATGAAACTGTGCTTTTAGGCCTACCTAAGAGAGAAAGGAGGAATGATCCTAAATATGCCTTATAGAAGAGAAGTATGAAGACTATATCCCTCCAATGATGAACATGAAGATTAGGGATCCTAGTGCTGAGGATCCAGCTTTCAAGAAGATAGAGGAAAAGATTGAGGTTATGTCTAGGTTACTATCAGTTGGTAGAGCAATAAATCCCAAAGATAAAGATTTGGATGTAGATAAGCCATTACCCCAAAGGTTTAAATTATCGCACTTATCGAGATTTGATGGCACCTCGAATCCTTCAACCCATATGAAACAATATACGCTGATTATGAAGGAGACCACCCCTAATAAAAAATTAAAAAGTAGAGTATTTTTGTTTGAGTTTAATAGGGCCTGTAATTGACTAATACCATGGATTGGATAGTCACACTAAAGAGGATTAAGATCCGTTGACTAAAAAATTTCTTAAGTAATATGACTGCAGTCTTAGATGGAGGTCACCCTGAAGAACCTTGAACTACTTTAGCAAAAATATGATGAACCCTTTCATGAGTATCTCACTAGGTAAAGAAATAGGGTGATGGAGATGAATAGGAAACCTGACATAGCTTATCAGTTTAGGTTGTTCATCAGAATTGCAAACCCGTATCTAAAGGATGGTTTGAAGATAAAAGGTTTGAAGGACTGGGAGTCACTGACGGATATAGCCATAGAAGCTGAAGGGGAATACCTAACTAGAAGGGCAAGCAATGAGAATACCAAAGGGAACTTCAATAATAACAGGGCATTTAGGAACAATAATGGGTCAAACAGAACTGGAAAGACTACAGAATTGTCCGCTACGGAAGCTGGTTAAAGTATTATACTAACTTAGGTAAGTAACTGTCCTGGGTTCTACACTATTTGAGCAATAAAGAAAAGTTTCAACCACTGCTCCCATGACCTGCGAAAAGTCAAGGATTTCCCCATCATAGGAAGGATCAGTATTGTAAATACCATCAGCATATTGGGCATCTAACCTATTATTATTACTTTATAGGGAATAAAATTCAGGATCTAATAAATAGTAAGCATATTTTAAATCCTGAGAAAAGAGATAAGAAGAAAAAGAGAGGTTACAACGTCGTGCTGCCTCTGTTGTTCATAATTAGGTCCAATCTTTCTGAGTGGTATGTCATAAGAGATCTGTATGGAAATGAATATGTGATCGTTGCTCATTCCAACCTTAAAGTAACAGAGCTAATTAAAGAAAATTGGCTAGTTTTGAATATTAATTGTTGGGATACCCCCACAAAGATTGAGGATGAAGGGGCTTTGGTGCCCATTTATATTTAGAGTTCAACTAGTAAGGGTGAAGAGGAAGTAAGAAAAGAGAAGAAGGTTAAGGCAGTTATGAGGAGTGGAAGAGTGGCTTCGGAGGTTGAAAGGAAAATAACTCCTACTGTAGTGTCCATGAAAAAAGAGGTTGAGGATGATCAGATAATAAAATAGCTGAAGAAAACAAATGCATATATATCCTTCTGGGATTTACTTAAACAATCTTCCTCACATAAGCAAAAGCTAGTTGAAGCCCTAAGTGAATCTATTGTTGCCACTACTATCTTACCTTCTGAGTTGCTAAACTTGGTTAAAGGAGGGACGAAAGAGAATGTTGTGTATTTCGATGCTAACTTGCCTGCTGAAGGAGAAAGTCATAACTGCCCTTTATACATTAAGGCCTAATTGAATGGTAAGTACACAACATATGTGATAGTAGACAACATGTCTTCTATCAATGTATGTCCTTTAATAGCAATTATGGCTTTCAGGTTGAATAAAAGTATGCTAAATAAGTCTTACTTTACCATCTTTGCCTATGAGAACTCTAAAAGATAAGCTGTTGGGATCTTCAAGGTTGTAGTGAAGATAGGGCCATTGAAACAAAAGTAGAGTTAGTGGTACAACCCATTCCAGCTAATTTCTCTATGCTATTAGGAAGAACATGGTTTCACAAGTTAGGTAGAGTGCCTTCAATGCTGCATCAGATGATTAAGATCCCCTATAATGGTCAGGTAGTCACCATTAAAGCAATAAGAGAGAATCAGGTATTGGTATTTGAGATAGCTAAGCAACCTATCAGTGGATTCCATGTGTCTGCCATCAGTGATGGAGAAGGCAATAATAGCTTTTTGGATTACCCTCAAGTGGTTAACATGATGAAGCAGATGAATTTCCTACCTGGTGCTAGTTTAGGCAAGAACTCCGAAGGGCCTCAGATCATTATATCTGCTAAGGGTCAGAAAGATAAGAAGGGGTTATATTTCACCAATTTCGATTAGAAGGGTAAAAGGAAGGAAGTAAAAAAAATGATTCCCCATATCTTCTAGAGCTTTGTGCTAGCTTTAGGTATTTGCCTTTGCTGTGGGGAAAATAAACCTCAGTTGATAGGAGATGAGCTAATGCCAGATTTGATCTGTTCAACGATGTCTTTGACTAGGAGTAAGGGATTATCAAGCCATTTGAAGGTTTTTGGGATGAAGAGATTCTGTTGCACCATTCAGCTTGGGATAATGAAGTACCTAAAGTGATTTTGACAGAGAAACTACTTACCATCTAGCTAAAAGGCAAAGGAAAGGTCGAGGTCAAAGATCCATCAAAGTTCGAGGCTAGAGAGACATCTAATGCTGCCAAGACTGAAGATGATGCTTTTATTGATATTATTTATGCTCCTGAACTTTTTGATGAGAACATTAATTGCTCTTTTGATTATATTAATATGATGGATAATTTTACTTACTTATGTGATGTTTATTTTGATTTCAGTGTGCATAATCATGATCAAGAACCATTCATATTTGATAATAACTCAACAAACATATGTTCATTTAATCTCGGAGCTAAAAAATCCAAAAGAAATTTTATTGGCATCAGACATAACTCTTGAGAAGAGAGAAAAATTTTAGAGAAAATTTTAAAAATATAAAAAAGTCTTTGCCTAGACCTATGAAGATATATCGATGATAGATTGAGAAATCGCTGAACATGCCATCCTAATATATTTGGGGTATAAACCAATCAAGGAGAAGCTTATGAGACTTAGACCAGAGTGGGCTGAGAAGGTTAAAGGCAAGGTTAGGAAACACATAAAGGCCAAGTTACTATAGAAAGTTCAGTATCCGACGTGGCTAGCAAATGTGGTTCCTGTGGCAAAGAAGGATGAAAGAGTTAGGGTATGTGTAGATTACAGGGATCTAAACAAGGCTTATCCCAAGGGTGATTTTCCCTTACCTCATATAGATGTCCTGATCGATAGTGCAGCAACCTGTGTCATGTATAGTTTTATAGACAAATGTACAAGGTATAATAGGATTCTAAACAAGATAGCAGACTATATTAAGACAACTTTCATAACTAAATGGGGTACATATGCTTATCGAGTTATGCGTTTTGGGCTTAAGAATGCAGGTGCTACCTATTAGAGGATGGCAACTAAGATACTGGATAACTTGATTTATAAAGAAGTGGAGATATACGTGGATGATAGGATGATCAAGTCAATTACCCGGAATGGTCATTTTGAGGTACTAGAGAAGTTCTTTCGGAGGATTGATAAGTATAGCCTTTGCCTTAATATAAAGAAGTGTATCTTTAGAGTCATCTCAGGTAAGTTTTTAAGGCATGTAGTAAGCCAAAGAGGTATAAAAGTGGACTATGATAAGGTAAGTGCCATTAAGGAAATGCCAGTGCCCCAAAAGAAAAAGGAAGTTAAAGGGTTCACTACAAGAAAAATGCCATTTAGCAACGGAAAATAGCAACGAAAAATTGGTATTTTATTTTTCGTTGCTAATAAAAAATAGCAACGAAAATTAGCAACCAAAATTTTCGTTGCTAATCTGGCCGTTGCTATTTTTTAGCAACAAAAATTCATTTTCGTTGCTAAATTTAGCAACAGAAATAGAATTCTGTTGCTAAATTCAACCAACTCATTTTCTATGAATTGGTAAATTTTAGCAACGAAAATTGCAATTTTGTTGCAAATTTTAGCAACGGAAATAAAAATTCCGTCGCTAAAATTAGCAACAGAAAAGACTATTCCGTTGCTAATTTTAGTAACGAACGAGACTAATCTGTTGCTAATTTTAGCAACGGTAATGAAATTTCTTTGCTAATTTTAGCAACCAAAAGTTAAAATTTGCAATGATACATAAATTTCCATCGATACTAAATTTAGCCATTGAAATCATAAAAATTTTTAGGATCTGAATAAGATTTTAATTTCATTCTAAATTGATTAGTCATAAAATAAATATAATACAATTAACTTGATTATAACATAATCTAGTATAAAGTAAGAATCCATAGAAATATAACATAAACTCAGTATCGATACCGTAATAATACAATAGAATCCATAGAAACCAATATATAAAAACACAACTCAAAATCCATACCAATACCTAAATATTACAAATATAAACTATGAAGCTGGTGAAGAAGGATGATCTGGCTGTTGAGAGGTGTTGCCCTTGCTTTTCATCTCTTTCATCTCATTCTTTAGTTGGATTATAGTATCAAGCAACATGCTAATAGTATTCTCTAGCTGAATGACTCTCTCAGAAGGTTTAGAATGCCTACTACAAGCAGTTGTGGATGATGCAAAGGAATGCGAATGGGATGTATTTGCAATAGATCCTAAGCCAAAAATCCTTCCTCGGTTATTCTTACCACCAACTACATCAAGAAATATCCGACTCTCATCCACATTTTCAGAGTTTTGTCGCTGTTGAGTGAGAGTCTCTTGTAATTGCTCTTATAATTACAATAGTTACAATAAATTAACTATATTTCATTAAATAATTAACATACAAATATAAAATTAACGTACATTGAGTTTTCTACAATGGGCATTAACAAATGTCTAACTATCATGCTTTTTTATATAGGTGTACATAAAAACTTCAGGATATGTAGGCCTCTTATCCATGGACTTTTCCTGCATAACTAATTAAACTAAAGTTTATAAAAAAAATTCAGCAGAATTTCCTTTAATTTTATGACATTTACCTCCTGTGAAATGAAAAATTTATCTAAAAAATGCATCATTATCCAACATTATCAAACATTATCATTACCTCCTATGACATAGAAATTTACATATATTAAACCGTCATTATCCAACAGTATCAAACATTATTCTAAATTCATACATTGAATTAAATTGAAGTGTAAATGGGTAAAGTTAATACATAAATAAAAAATATTTTCCTAAAATTCAAATACTTATCAATTTATCTGCATGCTCATGATGGCTCAAAGTTCCTCCAGTGTGCAACGCTAAACTCTCTCCCTCTAAACATCCCCATCTGTTTGAAGAATTTCTCTTTGAAATGGCAATTGCTTCAGGTGATGCCCAGTATTCCTGCCAACGACCCCATATTTCTTTAGAAATAAAAGAAGGTCATTCACCGCTCTTGTGTAATTTAGCAACAAATTCTTTATATCATTTACGAGCACGCTTTTCCCAAACTTGATAAATGACACCAATAAATTTTAAATCCCAAAAAAATTCTTTCTAAAAAAGAACATAATTTAATTAATGTAAAATACAATAGATATGCCATTAATGTATGAAATCATCTATTTCATCACAAATAATGCAATTTATTTTTTTTACCTCAAACTCCTTATAGTAAAAATCCCTTGTCTGCAGAGAGAGATTCTGCCATACATAACCCTCAATTTCTATCATTTCTTTGAACTTGAATCTAATTTTTCTTGAGCAAATACCTGATGGAATAAACCTGTTAATATGAACAAAATTAGATAAATTTTAAATTAGATATCCATAGCAGCATATATAAACTAATGTTATCTTCTAATACAAAATTAGATCAATACTCACATATTATTGATAATCTTAATGTAAATTCTTCCATCAACTCCCTTCGCACTAGGCTGGAAGCCTTCTTTTCTTCATCCTCAGCATCTACCGTCAGTTCATTTATCGGTATAGATCCAAAGTCTGGTGCGGGAGTAGCGTGTGCTGATATATGTGGATTGTTGGATGCTGAATCACTTGGTAGATTAGGAGAGCCATTAGGATTTGTAGTGGGTGAAGGTGATGCCTGATATGGCTATTGAGGATCTGAATACAGACCTAAATCTATAGACCCTACAAGTTGAGATGGGTACACTTGTGCACTGTCATTTTTATCCAATGTTAATATGAGCTTGGGCGGCAACAGATTTTTCTTTCTTTTGGATGCCATGTTTTGTACCTGAAAATCAAATAAATAGATCATTCTTCTTGTAATAGAACAATATAATTACATCATATATAATAATAATTCATTGATGCAATAATAACATATTTGGATTATGATATAATAAAATAAAACATACTTAAATTAATCGCTTTCATCACTTAATTGCACATCAAAATCATCCTTTGTTTCAGAATATTCGGAATTAAAGTCTAGCTCATCTTCAGAATTTGGCCCATCTATGGATTCCTCATCATCTCTAGATAAAATTTCCACAAATTTATTATTTGGATCATTTAAAGGTTCATTCTCAAAACATGCATTTATTTCATAGGCACCCGGTTCTTCTTTTTAAAATGCTTCACTTTCATTTATCTTGCTTTCTCCTTTTGCTTGTCCTTTAAAAATACCTCTTGATTTTACTTTACAGACTGCCAACCAATCTGACTTATCCTGTTGTAAACTAGGATAAGGGACATAATACACCTGCGTCGCTTGTATTGCCAACACGAACGGTTCAAATTGTTTAAATCTTCTCCGTTGGTTGATTTCAATGAGATTATTTCGGTTATGTACTTTTGTTCCAACATTAGGAGTAGGATCAAACCATTCACACATAAAAAGTACACAACATTTTAGCGACAATGCAGGGTATTCAATTTCAAGTATCTCAATAATTTTGCCAAAATAATCCATCAGTTCCCCTTGAATGCAAACCCCACTATTTGTTGTTGCCATGTTATGCCCATAATTTTCTATATGGAATGTGTATCCATTAACGAAATAGACTGGATATGATTTATTAGTTTGCAAAGGCGCTTTCACAAGATTGTATATGAGCCTGTTTTATATTCTATTTTCAGAAGCCTACATAATTTAAAAAAAGGAATCTTAATCAATAATTATAATAATTTGTAAGTTTAACAGTACTTTATTAAAGTATTCCTCGTATTGCAAGTTAATAACTTACATAATTTGCAAAACAAAGAGGAAATTTTCTTTCCACTTCTTTCCTGATGTCATCATGTGGTTTTCCTGGCATTAGCTCACTTAACAATTCCTCGTATTCACTAAAAACATTAAAAATTGTCTTAGCTATAAACTCTAATCCCCGAGAATAAGAACTTAACCAATTTTAAATATAACTTAAACTTAATGCACAAAAGGTTGAATTTCTTGGCAATTCAATAAAATGTAACCATAGGCAACCTCCATTTCTTTGCCTATCAACATTCTTCTTGTTGAGCGTCCATGTCTTCGGCCAGGTTATGTGAAAATAGATAAGTTATCATCATCAATCCATGAACCCCCATTGTCATTACAAGGAATTTTTCTTTCTCAAGTAATCACATGCGGCTCAAAATAATGCGAACAAAATGTACTTGCTTCCTCTACTAAATACGCATTGCATATAGATTCTTTAACTCTGGCCTTATTTTTAACATTTTTCTTCAAGTGATGCAAATTCCTACATCACAAATAGGATAATTATATTTACTCATTTGATATAAATCTATCTAAGTTTTAGCTCAAAAGGGCATTTAATTACCTCTCAGATGGATACATCCATTGGTATTGAACTGGACCAGCAAGTTTAGTCTCGTGTATTAAATGTATGGGTAGATGCTCCATACAATCAAAGAAGTTGGGAGGAAAAATATCCTCTAACTTGCATAAGGTATCTGGTATGTCCATTTCTAGTCTTTCCATATCATATAATTGTATTTTAGATGAAGTTAAGCTTTTGAAAAACAAACTTAATTTTGTTATAGCTTCCCAAACATTGTTTGGTAGGAGCTCCCAAAATGCAATTGGAATTAGTATCTACATAAATACATGACAATCATGACTTTTCATTGCAAATAATTTGTACTTCCTCATATCAACACACCTTGCCAAGTTCGAAACATATCCATCTGAAAATTTAAGCCTTTTCAACCATTCACACAAAATTTGCTTTTGTTTTTTGTCCAAAGTGTAAGATGCTTTTGGATATTTACCTACATTTGGATCTTTATCTAACTCACTTCTTTTACAAAAAATTTTCAAATCAGCTCTTGATTTTGCATTATCCTTTGTCCTCCCTTCAATGTTCATGATTGTATTGAAAATATTTTCAAAATTTTTTTTTTCAATATGCATCACATCTAGATTATGTCGTATCAAATTAGTTTTTCAATATGAAAAATCCCAAAATATACTCCATGTCTTCCAATCGAAGTTATGACTTATGGTCCTATTAAACTCTTCAGCCTCAATGTTTGTGACTTTCAGAAGCCCTAACTCATCAATCTTTCGTAATATATCTTCATCGAATTTAGTTAGGGGAGGAGGTTTTTGTACCATCCTATTCTTAATGAACTTTTGTTTATTGCACCTAAATGGGTGATCTAGAGGAAGAAATTTCTTATGGTTGTCAAACTATGATGTTTTACCCCCGTTGGGAAGATGAAATGCATCAGAATCATTGCCACAGTAAGGGCAAGCCAATTTCCCTGTTGTGCTCCATCCAGACAACATAGCATAGGTAGGAAAATCACTAATAGTCCACATCAATGCTGCTTTCATCTGAAAATTCTGTTTAAGGGACACATCATATGTTTCAACACCAAATTCCTAAAGATGATTCAATTTAGATATCAATGGTTGCAAGAATACATCAATTTTATGCTTTGGATTGTTAGGTCCTGGCACAATCACTGTCAATAACATGTATGCCTCGTCCATACACATTTATGGAGGTAAATTATAAGGAGTAATTATGATTGGCCATGATGAATATTGTTGGCCTGATTGACCAAAAGGTTGAAACCCATCTGTGGAAAATCCCAACCTGATATTTTGACTTTTTACTGCAAACTCAGTATGTGTGTCATTGAAATTTTTCCATGCGAGTGCATCCGATGGATGGGTCATACTTCCATCATTCTATTCATGTTCATTATGCCATCTCATGTGGGCTACAGTAACATCAGAGGCATACAGTCTTTGAAGCCTTGGAGTTAGCGGAAAATAATACATTCGCTTCCAATGAACTAATTTTTGCTTCCTAGTACGCATTCTTAGTTTGAACCTAGGTTGGTTACAGTATTTACACTCTTCTAATTCCACATCCTCTCCCTAAAATAAAATAAATCCCAACCTACAACAATCTATTTGTTCAACGGGCAAACCAAGACCCCGAATAAGCTTCTTTATTTTATAAAAATTCTCAACCATTTTATGCTCAGGAGGCAATGAATCATTGTACTATGTAAGAATTTTATCTAAACTTCATTCAGAAATATGACCTTCAGACTTTATGTTCAATATTCGGGCAATGGTAGACAATTGAGTCATTTTCTCATAGTTTGGCCATAATTCCTGGTCAGCTGACTCTAGTAAGTCAAAAAAACTTTTTGCATCTGGGTTTGGTTCCTCTTTAATATTTTGCATATTTTCTTGAAAGGAATAACCAGTTGTGTCATAAACCATTTTTGCATAAATATTTTCATTTACATCCACATTATTTGGTCGAATACCAGCTCCCCCTGCAAATCCATCTATATTTATTGGTGAATATACTTGATTACCCCTAGAGGTGCTACAAATTATTGGCTCCCCATGTCGTGTCTATTCAAAATAATTTTGAATAAATCCTTTTTTTAACAAATGTAGATGCACTTTATCAATAGGGAGGAAACAAATATGTTTGCATTTCTTACATGGACATTTGATTTTTGGACCATCCATATATGCTAGTTGCAAACTTGCATATTCAATGAATGATTGAACGCCCTCAGAAAACTCAATATTAATGCAACCATCTGGCATTAATCGCCTATACATCCAAGATGTATCAACATTACTCATGCTTGCATAATTGTTATTCAAATAAGGTAATTTCATAATTAGATTTATGGGTTAAACAACCCAAATATGCAGTTATATAGGCTGATCCTACTCCTAATATTAGAACAAAACAATTCATAATTACCATTATAAAAACATCATGGCATAAAATTAAGTTGCATCAAGGTACGTGGCATTCAACCATGATAACCAAGTTATCCTTTGGAAACCAGTAGCCCACAGGTCGAATTGTTTCAACCTATATACCTTGATACAACAGTGACACAAAAGAAGTATTTTATGTTATTTAATGGAATACATGTAGGAAGTTATTGGAGAGTTTGACAAAAGAAGTAAATGGATTTGTATGCATAGATAACAATCGAATATAAAAGAGTCATATGCATATGTATAAGATAACATTCATTTTAACGTTCTTTTTTTTTTACAACCTTTTGATTTTATTGATTTTAATCGCCTATACATCCAAGGCAACTGCATCAAGGAAAACATAACTAAAAGGATGAGTCCCAAAAAAGCGAGAGCATAATTAAGCATAGCACCGAGACTAGAAAAATAAACAAAGTATAAAACTGTCAAGGTAAAATAACAACCCAAAACCTAACAGCAGAGAGAGCCCCCCCAAATAGCAATAACCCATGAAGAGCACTAGCACAGATTAGAAACCAAGACAACTATCAGCCTTTGCCAAAATAGCAAGCTGGAGAAAGAAAAAACAGACAACAAAGCTAAGCAAGTCAGGCAAGAGCAATATAACAGAGAAAACAACACATGAGACCATGTGGTCCTCATAAATTTATAACAGATATAAAATTTTATATTTTTGTGTAACTTCTTCCCTCTAAGTCAGAATTTAAGTGAAATGTTAAAATGACTAATTGTAATCTTGAATGAAACAACAAAAACACTAATAAAGAGCAATATAAAATAAAAAGCTAAAGAGCAAATAAAGAAATATTTTTGTCAAAACATGAATGATCTCGACATCAAATAAATTTTAGAAAATTAAAAGCATTATATCTAAAACATTATAATCTTAAACTAATTAATGAGGTCCTTGTTATATGTACATAATGCAAAGAGAAATATGAAGAGTTCAAGATGTGATATTCCTATTGCATGTAAGTTTATTTATACCTAAAACATCCCTAGTTCATTGTAACATCTTAAAAATCATAGGTGTTCAAAAGAGTATAAGAGGTTAGTCATGAACATGGAAATATAAATGTTGATTTATAGGAAAAAAAAAGAAATTAAAAGTTCATAAAAGACTTTATTAAATAAAATTAAAATTTTAGGAACTATAAAGTAACTTGGTAAATGGTTACAGTTAATAAAGTTCAAACCAATAAACAAACATTAAAGTAACTAGACAAGCAAAATCTCATTTAAATCCGACAACTGCCATACTAGGAAGAAAAAGAATTAAAATTATAATAGATTAGTACCTCTTGAATTGCTATTATATCTTCTGCTGGCAATCGATTAGTGCTACTTATGAAGTTGGAATAGGACTTTATAAAAATACGAAAGAAGAAAAAATTGAAAGGGGAAAATAATTATCTCATCATCTATTGATAACAATTAAATGGTTGAAAGTATAAAGAATTTGAGAATGCAGCAACTTCCTTTTATTTTTATTTCTAAATGTATAAAATAACATCAATACTTTTCCCAACAAGCCACAAGACAAACCTCAAGTGCCTCGGATGGTTGTAAGTAGTCACATATATATGTTACAGCCATATAAATAAGACATTGGTAAGTCCACACATTGAAACATAGAGAAATATTTGGATCAAAGAGCATAATAAAGGTTCAATTCATTGATCTTCAGAAAAGACAGGGCCTGATATCACACAACTTCAGTGAACTCCAGCCATAAATGGTTTACAAACAAAAAAAATAAGGATAACATATAAAACTAAAGATACATGCAGTTTAAATACAAATTTTTTTTTAAAAAAAATATCAAAACAATCTTATCTAAGATTTAGAGGTTAGAAACATCACTACCAAACTCTATACATCTAACCACAAGCTTATGCATTTCCCCTTATGACTGAAATGCTTTTGTCAGCCTAAGTTGTATTAAAGAAGGTTATGGGTGCACAATTCAAATATATAATTGATACTTTAGAATTTAAAGCAATTGTTACTTATACTTTAATCCCACTATTATTTTATATGAAACCTGGAACTACAATTAAGGGGGCAGTGCATTCCTTAAAGTGTAGGATAAACAAGCTACTTCTAATTTATAAACCAATTAGAATAGGTAAACATTAGAAAGCAAAAGCACAACAATGTATAAGCTAATCAGGTACAGTTTAAATTGATTTCAGTAGAATTTTAAGAAGGAATAAATAATAATAAAAACCCTAAATCATACTTACTCTGCTAACTCAGGTATAGTTTGAATTGTCTTCGTAGCATATTTTTCTATTTCAAGTCATTAAGTGACAAATAAGGTTTCTTACTTTTTTAGGAAAAAAAATAAAAAAACAAATGTTCAAATGAAGAAGATGGAAACCAAAAAACTAAAAATAGAAATGATACTAAATGTGACCCAAATTGGTAGCATTTTGTTATTCGCATAATACTGTGAAGGCCATTTAGGAAGTCAATAGCTGGTGAATGTTATGATAAAGCTCAATTTCTATTTTCAGGGGAATATATCAAGAGGTTCCCCACTAACCATAATGTGCTTTAACCTTCTAATGTGTAATGGCCTCAACACCGGGTCAGCTGTGAATAGTACTTTCCGGCAGTGAATAGTGTTTTTCGGGCCCGAAAGGACACCCGGAAGTCGAAAATATTTTATTAGACTATTTGAAAGGAATAGTCATTGTGAGTCTACGGTTGAAATTTGAAGTGAATTTGAGGTCAAATGGGCCTCCATAAGTCAAAAATATGAAAAAGATAGCGAGTCAATTTCCCTGGTAGGGAATGGGACTTGATTTTGCATAAATAATTAAAAATAGTAAATGACATCCGAATATTGCCATATTTTGCAGTTCTTAATGAAATTTTATGAAGAATATTTTGGTGTAAAAAAATGAATTTTTCGGCGATGTCGACAGTTATCGAATCGGACCGATCAATTTGAATCGGACAGATAACAGACTCCGATTGAGCCAAAAATTTATATCCTATCTATTTTTTATGTGATAAAAATTATGGAATCAAAATTTAAGTGATTTGGAGTGAGGAAGTGAGAGAATTTTAGTTGGGCCTTTGAAAATTGGTTATTTGGCCTTAAATAAATATATTAGGCCCATTAAGTTTTGGCCCAACCTAAGGCCCAATTGGAGGAGTATATAAGCTGGAAAATCTGTGATTTTTCAGCAGCTTCCAGCCACTTTCAGCTCCTTCATCCAGCCGACTCCACCATTCTCTCCTTTTCTCAAATTTCTTCATCTTTTGCTTCATTCTTTCACCTAAATCAAGCATCTAAATAGTAGTTCTGCCTTTCTTGATGAGTTTTGCAGCCTCCACCATCTGATTACAGCAAAAGAAGCAAAGGATTTTCAAGACTCAAGTTTTGGTATTAAAAGGGTAAGTTGCTTCCTTAAAGAAATAAATTGATTCCTTATTGTTTTTCCATAGGTTTTAAGGTGTAGAAGCTAATTATGAACTTGGATTTCTCATTTGAGGACAAGAAATTGATGTTAGAAAGCTTAAAGATTTCGGCCAAGGAGAAATTTGTGGATGGATGGAGTTTTTCTTGATGCCAAGTGAAGAAATGTGAGGCTTAAGGAAGATTAAGCTTGGAAAAAGGTAAGTGACTACCAAATCCTTTGATTTCCCTATTGATATGAATTTTCCTTAATTATGTAATTAAGGTAAAAATATGAAAAATTGTTAATTAATGCAATTATGTTAGGGTAAATGAAATTAAGCATGAGAGGAAATGAAATGAAGGTTTTAATGAAAGAAAGAAAATTTTTAAGGTGGAAAAATGTTGATGGCCGAAATACCTAGGTGAGGAAATAATGAGAAAAATGCATAAAAATTAATGTATGTTAGCTTAATTTAATAATAGACATGTTATTTGATGTCTATGAATTTTTAGAGAATATTTAGAATTTATTTGGGAATTTTTAAAATTATACATATTGTATGTATTAAATGGAAATTTTGATTTATTGTGAATTTAATGATTATTTTGATGAAAAATGACTTTGACCAATAAATAATGCATAAATAAATTTTATTAGAATTTATTAAAGTTATTGAGATTTTATTGGAATTTTTATGTGTATATGTATAATGGAAATAATTGAAATAGCAATGCATAATTGTATAAACATGACTAAAGTGATGACTAAATATGAAAAATAAATTAATGTCAATGACGAGAAATAAAAAGTCAACCGACGGATTTTTCGAAATAATTATTAGGTCGTGAAATAATAAGAGTAATGAATTATTAGAAAATAATTCATAAATAAATGAAAATGATGGAAATAAATTAATACGTAAATAAAAGAAAGATAAGATGAGTTTTAAATAGAAAAATGACTTAAATGAAAGAAAATAAAAGTTTTGGGGGCAAAATGGTAATTTTGTCAAAGTAAGTAATTAACGCGTAAAAATAAGTACGAAATACTTAACAAGGGTAAAATGGTAATTTCGAAGGCCTAATGGTTTCGAAAGATGGAATTTCCATGGTTTAAGGACCAAAATGTAATTTTACTTGAATATGATAAAAAAAAAAGGATAAAGGATGAATAACGGAAGAAATTATAAAATAAAAATGAAAATAAATGATCATAATGGAAAAATTGTAATTATGTATTTGAAATGAATAAATTGATAGATAAAGTCAAATTATGTTTATGTGAGGCATAAGATAATAATTGATATTAATTAAGTTCCTAATTGCCTAAAAGTAAAGAAAATAAAGACGTGACTAATTTATCAAAATAAATTAGTCAATAAAAAGTATTAAAGGAGTAAATGACTATAGAAATAATTCGCGACGAAATGAACGTTGGCATACCGAATGATTAAAAAGTTTGAACAGTAAAAGATTAAGAAGTCAATCATTGAATTATTAGAGAATAATTCGCAAAGAATAATATAAAAGAATACAAAGAAAATTGTGAATTATAATGCCATAATTCATAATTTATAATATGTACAAAAGCTGGAAAAGTTTAAGTATCTGAGTGAATTATCGAAGAATAATTCACAAAAGTGACTAGAAAAGAGAAAGTGAATAAAAGGATAAAAAGCTATTGAACAGTCAAAGGTACAAAAGAGTGCATTTGATTCGAATAAAGTATAGTAACAAATAAAAGGAAGAAATTAAAGAGTTTTAAATGTTCAAAAACGTTTACAAATATGACTGATTATGTTTGCCCTTAGCGATAGACAGGTAGTATGATTCTTGTTTTGGATATAATTGGCTAGCCATAGGGACACCTCTGTACCGCGGTGCAAGTCATGGCGACTTGCTTAGCTATGGTTGGGATCTTTGATCTCCATAGCTTCTGTGAAAGTATATCTGTATCTGTATCTGTTATGTGAGACTTGATCTTTCGAGATCATTTCTCTATCTGCTACGTGGGACCTTTGGGGTCCAGTCCCGTGTATCCTTTATGGAAAACCTGTTATATTGCATTAGGGGCACATTGAAATGAATAAATAAGTATTGCTTAATTGAATTGAATATATGAAAAGTTATAACGAAAACGATTCGTTTGAAGGAAAATGCAAAATTAAGATAAATCTGTAAAGATTTCTGTAAAGTGTAATTAGTAAGAAAAGAAAAGAAAAGTTTTATAAGAATTCAGAATGTATTGTGTTTTTTGTGAAAAGGATAAATTTGATTAATTGGTATTTTTCGTACCAATTACTATTGTGAAAAGTGATAAATTTGAAAAACAATATTAATTTCATGTTTAAAGTTAAAAGTAATGATTGTGACATGAAGTGAATTTAATGCTTATGAAATGTCTTTCTGAAAGAAAGGTTATTTAAAAAGTAAAACAATAGAAAGACATATGATGGACCGATGAGAAAAATAAAATAAAAGACTTATGTCTTAATTAATATTTGAACGAAAGTAATATGTATAAGAATGAAGGAAAGAAAATACTGCAAAGTGTCCCGAAATACTTATATCACTTTGCAATAAAGCTCAAAAGCTATTAATTAGTAATGTATTTATTGGTTAAGAGTCGAAACAAAAATAAAAGAATAAATAGCAAGAAGTACAATGAGAGTTCAAACTGAATAATTGAACATTAAAACAGGAATTTAAATAATTTATTTTGGTACTAGTAAAGATACGAGTACCAATACATATCGCTAAATGAAATGATAATTTAATTGCTACGGCTAAAGGATAAAATGGAAGTATTGATAAAAAGTAAAAGTTATAGTAAAGATTAACGTAAAGATAAATGGTAAATCTGATATTGATCTACCTAAAAAGATACCGTAAGTACAGTAAAAAGTTTTGAAACAAAAGAACAATGGATATCAAAATACGAATTAAAAACATGAATACTGATAACTGAAATAAAATGAAATGCTTAATGAAGTAAAGATAATAGAAGCTTAAATTACGAAATTATGCTTATTCTTGGGAAATTCTTGGATTAGTAGTCACCACTGGGCATATTTAATGCTCAGCACGTAGTGTTTACTGCGTGCAGGTTCTGATGTGTTCGAGAGCACAGTACATTGAAGGTCCAGATTGGAAGAGAAGATTTTAGTGTCAGATTGTTTAAGCTTATGGCATGTATATACTTAGACTATTAAGGTTAAATACTGAACTGTATTTTGAGTGTATTTCATGATTGTTATCGAATGAATGATTGGTTTATATTATTGGATTAAAGTTATCTTATATATGTCTTAAAATGTTTTTAAAGCTATCATTCGATTGGAAAGTTTTTGAAAAAAAAAAAACTTACGGTTTCGGTTTAGTCCGCATCAGAAAAGACTGTTACGAGTAGGGTGTGACATAATGCTTCAACGATTGTGGTTTGATTAAACTACTACCCTGTGTCTCCATTTTGTGTAGCGGGCTTAGTTTTCTCTTATTAAATACTGACTTTTTGCTTTTATAACATAAGTAATAAGAAAAAAAGAATAACCCTATAGTATGTTAGATCATTTATAAGAATCTCATGTTAGACAAGCAACGAGGCAATTTTTGGTGAAGAAAACTAACAATCACAAAAGAAAGTGAAATGCATTGATTTGATACAAATCAAACTACAACACTTGAACTATTAGGTGCCTAAGCCACATCTTTGTAAAGTTTTGATAAAAAATTGTCAAATGATCAATGAAACATGTATAAAACACGAGAGAAATAGTCAAGTAAAAAACATTAATGGGGTTGAAGGCTTTCTTGTATGGTTTCAGAGCATAAATTAAAGAATCCAATTATACATCTATGGATCTACAAGAACTATACAATAATTAAATGTATTTTCAAGATGTAATTATGTATTTTCAGAGTAACATGATGCAATCATGTCACATTTTGATCGCACCAATTTATCTTTGTATTCCAAATTCCTGAGTTGCATCAGAAAGTATACCTTACAGTTGGCCATATTATGTCAGCTTCAAGCAAACTTCATACTAGGAATCTATACTTAGAAAATAGACAACTTGCCTCATATGAAGAAAATAAAAGGCAATAATAAAATGGAAGCTAAATAAACAAAGGCAACAAAGAATTGAATGAGCATTGATCCCAAAAAAATCAATCTTCAAAAAGGAACTTACAGTTTTCTCGAGAAATCGAACTTCTTTGCAATCACCTTTTTTCAATGTCACATCTTTCTACATTAAAAGTGTAATTGATGAAAAGAATTATTGTTTGCCACTATAAGCCATAACTTAATTCTTAACTGTGTGGAGTATCCAAATCCACAGCGAAAAGAACTTATCAAGCTATTATTCACATGATGGATTTATAACAAGCAAAACAAATTAGAAATCTCCGAAACATTATTGCCAAGGGCAAGGTTTTTCTATCACGCCAAAAAAAGTTTAGTTAAGTGTTTAAATTGTCATCGAGGCATCATAACCATTGCTTACAAGACCAACAAACAAACATACTTACATACTAAATTCATCCTCATAAATCATCACAAATTAGACAAAACAAAAGAGAAAAAACGTGAAAAAGAATGTGTAACGGTGAATTAAAAAGACAATAGAGCCAAAATAAAGCGGCCCAAGAATAACAAGCATAAATTGGGTCCACCCCTTTTGAACAAGGTGGGCATCCATCACCAACCACCATCAATCCACCAAAATCAAATCCCAGCACATGCCCACGATATCAACAACAACAAATAGAGTAAAAGAGAGAGAAAAGCAAATAATAATCGTTCAAAGGGAAAATTGAGTAGAGACCAACCAATGGCGCACCCCTCTATAAAAGGCCTTTAGTTAAGAAATCACTCAATATTTTCTACCATGGTTACTCAGAAATTAAATTCCATACCATCATGAAAAATCCTTCAAAATCTGCACAAATTGAAGCAGTTGAAGCTCAAATCTGGTAAAAGTCTTTGATTTTTCTCTCAAAACTAGGGTAGAGAGCGAGAGAGAGAGAGGCGGGAGGTCAAAGGCACAAAAAGAAAAAAAAAACGAAGAAAGAGGCAGCATTTATACCTAAGGCTAAGTAAAATAGCAACAAAAATCTAATTCCATTGCAAATTTGCAACCGAATAAATTTTCGTTGCTATTTTTGGAAAATTATTCCTAGGGCTAAGTAAAATAGCAACGAAAAATTATTTCGTTGCTATTTTAGCAATGGAATTTAATTTTCGTTGCTATTTTTGGACCCAAAATCTTTTCACTTCTTTGGGACCAAATTACCAACGGAATATGAATTCGGTTACTAAATAGCAACGAAATATAGTTTTCGTAGCTATTTTTAGACCTAAATTTTTTTTACCTCTCTGGGACCAATATACCAACGGAAAATTTATCTGTTGCTATCTTAGCAATGGAATTTGATTTTCGTTGCAAAATGTTTTTGCCATTTAATGCCGCCATTTTTAGCAACGGTCATACATTTTCGTTGCTATTTTTCGTGGCCAAATTGTGGTACTAAAATTTCCCTCTTTTTTTAGCAAAGGAATACCACCATTTTAGATTTCATTGCTAAACATAAAAAATTCAACCAAATTTAGCAACAAAATTTAATTAGTAATGGAAAATAAATTTTGTTGCTAAATTAGCAACGGAATAAATTTCGTTGCTATTTTTTGTTGCTATTTGTAGATTTTCTTGTAGTGGTTCCTAGGGAGAACTCAGTACATAATCAAGTTTATAGCTAAGTTCACTTTGATTTGCGAGCTGATATTCAAGCTGCTTAAGAAGGATCAGCCAATGGTACGGAATGAGGATTATCAGAAAGCATTTGATACTATTAAGAAATATCTACTGCATCCACTAGTGTTGAGATCATATCAGGCAGGTAAGCCTTTAATTTTGTATCTGGCTATAGAAGATAGTTTAGTAGGAGCAATGATGGCTCAAGAAGAAGATTTCGGGGACTGAAAATGAGGTGTACTAGCTTAGCAAGAAGTTTCTCCCTTATAAGGCAAAGTATATAAAAGTTTAGAAGATCTGCTTGGCATTCATATGGGCATCGAAGAAGTTAAAATACTACTTCCATTCCTATAAGATATAAGTAGTGGCTAAAGAGAACCCTCGTAGGTATTTGCAAAAAGAGCCTTCACTCTTAGGAAAGATGGAAAGATGGTTAGTCCTCTTACAGGAGTTTGATATATAATACATCACTAAAAAAATCATTAAAGGGAGAGCAATAGCAAAATTCGTGGATGATCAGCCTATAGAAGAAGAGGAAATCACTTTTGAGTTTCCTGATAAGCACATTACGACTATAATAGTGCAGGGTTGGTAGATGTATTTTGATGGGGTTATGAATAACAAAGGAGCCAGAGTAGGAGTGATCCTAGTGACCCTAGAAGAAGAGAGAATGCCACCAGCTATGAAGCTGAGATACAAAGCCACTAACAACGAAGATGAGTATAAAGCCTGCATTTTCGGATTGGAAGCCTTGTTAGTTGTGGGGGTAAAATCCAAAAAGGTATTTGGGGATTCATCTTTGGTAATTTACCAAGTAAGGGGTGAATAGTCAATTAAGAAAGAAAGATTGTTGCCTTATCTCAAGTATTTGAAAGCTTTGAGTAATTAGTTTGAGTTTTGTACCTTTGGGTATGTGCCTAGTGAGAAGAACCAGCTAGTAGATGCTTTGGCCACTTTGGTGTCGATATGGGATAATCTGAAAGGGTTAAGTTTGAAGCGTGTATTAATTTTGATTTTGGTAAGCCATCCTTTGAATATAAACAGATCATAGATATTGAGGTGGATGATGGGAAGCCTTGGTATTATAACATTCAAAATTATTTAAAGAAGTCAGTTTTCCCTAAGGAAGCTACTGAGAAGGAACAAAGAATGATCCGTAGGTTGTCAACCCAATTTATTACTATACGAGGGATTCCCTATAAAAAAAAGCCATATGAAATCCAGCTGAGATGGTTGGATGAAAAAAGGCAAGAAAGGTCATGGAGGAAGTGCATGCAGGAGTATGTGGAGCCTACATGAATCGTTTAGCCTTGGCTAAGAAGATTATGCATCAAGGATATTTTTTGGCTCACAATGGATAATGATTGTTCCAAATATGTCAAAGAATGCCAACTATGCCAATAGTATGCAGACTTGAGGCATTTATTTATTTAGAGTTATACAATCTCACATCACCATAACCATTCATTGTATGGGGCATAGATATTATGGGTGTGATCTATCCACTAATTTCAAATGGACATAGATTCATTATAGTAGCCATCGATTACTTCACCAAGTGGGTAAAAGAAGAATCTTTCAAAAAGGTAGATGCAAGGAATATGGCCAAGTTTATCGAGAAGAACCTGATATGTAGATATGATTTGCCACATCACGTATTATCGGATAATAGGTTATAGTTCTCCGAGGAAACCAAATAGATGCTTATCAAATATGGGTTTCAACACCATAAGTCTTCTCCTTACAAACCTTAGGTGAACGGGGTAGTCGAAACAACTAATAAAAATGTGAAAAGGGATTTTGGCAAAGATGGGTAAAACTTATAAAGATCAGGCCAACAAGCTACCCTTCGCATTGTAGGGTTATAAGATCATAGCCAGAACTTCAACAGGAGCTACTCTATTTTCCTTAGTCTATAGGATGAAAGCAGTATTACCAATAGAAATTAAACATCAATCTTTGAGGGTGGTTTTGGAAGCTGAGATACAGGAAGCAAAATGGGCTAGATAGAGACTATCACAGCTCAACCTATTAAATAGGGATAGATTGAGAGCATACTATCACAATTAGGTTTATCAAAAGAGGTTGCTCGCTCGTTTGGGAAAAAGGTTATAAAGCATCCTCTGAAAGAGGGAGATCTGGTTTTCAATTAAATGAGGCTAGGAATTTCAGATATTCAAGACATGTTTAGGCCTACGTGGTAAGGACATTTTGTGCTCAAGAAGTTGTTATCCAAGGGAGCTGTTATTTTATCAGATAGTGATAGCAATGAGTTCAGAGAACAAGTGAACATAGATAGATCAAAATGGTTTCATGGCTAAGACAAAAGAGAAAAAGAAGAAAATAAATGCTCTGCGGGTCAAAAATTGAAAAGACGATGGCCTTGCTAAAATTGGGTGCCTTACCAGGGTGAAAATCGAAAAAAGGCATTTTGGACAAAAATTAGAGGCTGAGAGAAAATAATCAATGAAGAAAATCTGAAAGGGCTAATTGATAATGAGAGTTATGATTCTTATAAAATTTCAATTCGAGATTAAATAATATGATTCATTAGGTTAATATCAAATACTGATCATGCTTGTTGAAATTAGAAAGAAATATTATGCATGTAATCATAAAATAATTCATATAACAAAAGGAGCATATTCTTTTACATGTTTAAAATTGAAGAGTTCAATGAAAGTATAAACATGATTTGGCATGGCATATGATCTAATTTATCTGTATCACCTCCTTATCATCCAGATGCCTGATAGCCCAGAGCCTATTGTCGATGGCCGGACTAGTGACCCACTGCTTGTAGAAGGTAGAGGTTCTAGAATCTCAGGTATCAATATCAGGAATGGCAGTCCTCACTGAGTGTTGGGTTCAAATCCTTTAATAATACTTTGATACGAAAGAAAAGGCAAGTGTAACACTGCAAAAGCCCAACGGGCAACTTATAATGTCCTGTCAATCCCTAAATTAGAGAGCATAGGGGACAATGACATAAAAAGTGGTATGATGTAATTCACACAAGGAAACACATCCAAATCCTTTATCCCTGATCATGGAGGTGATAGGCAGCCAAGTGCACCTGAACATAATATCACTATCTTCCAAACTATAAAGCCAGTTAACTTTCTCTTGGGTTATCAGAAAATTATGTTGCAAATGCTAGAGTATGACATAATTTATAGGATAGACACCTATGGTTCTAGCTTGTGGAGGACGCTCTGACAGTAACTTCAACTTCTCATGCAACCACACTTAAGGAAAAAAGTCGTTGGTATGAGTTGTGTTCATCTCAGGACAAAATAAGGCAAGAAAACATGTGAAAATTCAAAAGAACACGTATTCCAATAAGAAAAGCTAGTATGAAAATCCACAAGGGGCATACTACCTTTAAAATTAAGGACGTACCTGAAGCAACAAGGGGATACCTATGAAATGAGAACCAGAGTTATGATCAACATCATCCAAGCTGATGATGGTCTCTGCCGAAACCAAAGGAAATGGATTATGCCCTCGAAATACACCATCTACTATGTTTAACAACTCATAATCCCCGATCATAGGATTTTCAATGAGTATCAGCAAACATTGAGTGAAACAGCAAAGTAGTACCACATTGAAATGAAAGGTGGGTATATCACCAAAATCGACTAGCACGTCAATCAGAGGCCCTAGTGATAATGTCCTTCTATAGAGGACCAAGTCTTAAGCCTTAGAAGGAAGAATGCCAAGAGTATAGGCCATCTCTCTAGGGTATCTAGAAAAAAAATAAGGTAAACATGACCAAGTACCAGGCTCAAACCTAACATCCACTATAGCAGCAAACTTCTCTAACAGAGGACATAACTCCTAGTGAGTAAATCAGAATATATGGAGCCTTAGATCCCAATATTGAGCAGCAACAAGCCATAAGTTCCTATCTAAGGATACCCTTCTCAGAAGCCTCAGATTGGAATAGAGACTCAAAAGAGGATCCTCCCAAGTTTTATGGTTATCCAATAGTCGGTAAAATTTCTCAAGGCTAAAAGTCATGGTGATGGGAATTCCAAGCAGTCTAAGTGAAGCAAAGACAAATGACTAAAAGGAAAATAACTAGAAAAGAAAAGAAAAGAAAAGAAAGAGAAAGAGAGAGAAAATACCTAGTATAGGCTTCCTTGGAAAGTGAAAGGTCAATGGCACAAAGACCAAGGAATTTGAAGCACTATTATAGAAAAGTGATGAACCACACCCATCATTTGAAATGAGTGAGCTATGGGTAGCCTGTTTGTCAACTCTAGAAGGCCAAAATTGTATGTCTCATGCATCGCATGTATATATATTACATCTTCTCTTATTTCCATTTTTGCAGAGAATTCAAAATTGCAATGGCCTAGATAAATGACTGTAAAGATTTTGGAGTCAAAAAATTATGAAGTTCAAGGGCCACAATGAATTTCAGAAAGTATTTCGGATTTTTTGATACATATAACAAAAAAAGGATCACACATATAAATAATGTGAATAATGTAAAGAATATATGATGAAGATGTAAATAAGTATTCTTAAATAATTTTTAAGTGGAAAAGGTCAAAAAATGAAGATAAGGGTTTAAAAACGAAAGAAAAAAGGGTTAAAATAGTAATTAAGGGGCAAAACAGTCATTTAGCCAAAAAGGAAAGGATGTCCCTTAATCCCATTTGTCACTAGCGAAGGATGGCATTCCCGTCCCTCGCTCGAAAAATGGTATAGAAGGGTCTTCTTTTTCATTTTTTTGGCAAACCACCATTTTTTTTTTTTGGTTTCAAGCTCTCTCTTCTGATTTTTTAAGCTGTTCTTCTCTATTTTTTGTCATTTCTTCGAGTGGTTTGTACCTGGAGACTTTTGGGAGCAAGGTTCAATTTAGGAGGCAATTTATTTTCGCTGTTTTCCATTATTTTCTTCTTTCATCTCTCATAAGTAAGTATCCTTATTTATTTTCTTTTTCCTTATTTTTATTTATTTGGCCAAATATCTTTTGTACTTCTGCATATTCTTAGACCTTAAAAGTAGTATAGTTTTTATGTATTATGCCTTATAATTAGAAAAAAATATAATGGCTTGTAAGATAGTGGTACAACTTAAAACTCTTTTACATGACATTGTAGTTAGAAAAAAAAAAGCCTTGTGTATGAACACTTGAACCCATAAATTTTCTTTGCAGCCTTTGCTTATTTTACACATGTTAAGTTATCCGTCAAAATTAAATTCTTGTGAATAAACTATTTTTTCTTGGTGGCCATAATGGCTTACGTATATTATTTAATTGGTCTTTTTGTGCAGGAGGCAGTCACATTCCAAGATGGAATGCTGCCAAAATTTTGTTAAATTCTTGTAAAATGCAAAAATGTACATTATGCTAATAGCACAAACCATTTTTCCTGGTAGCCATGATGGCCTATGTATATTGTTTAAATTATCTTTTTGTATAGGGGGCAATCATATTCTTAATCAGAATGCTGACGAAATTTCATTAAAATCCTCATAAAATGTAAAATAGGCATTATATATTGGCATGCATATTTGCTAGAATACCTAAAAATGGGCTAAGGATGTTGTTTGTTGTGCTGTAGAGCTTATCACACATTTCCATATAGGTTGGCTGCATGTCTTTTTGCTGAAATGCTATCAAAATTCTATTAAATTTTAATGTATCAGCTTACTTGTGAACCTAGGCAAGCCCAGAAACTAACATGTAACTTTTTTCTTATAGGATACCTCATAGGATCACACGTGCATAGCCACCTCGATCGATGCCAGCCTATATGATGGCCCAGTAGGCTGTCAAATATAAAGCCTTGTTGCGAGTATAATACAAATCCAGTCGATTTATGTTCAGGCAATTCCTGCAGGACTTTGGATTATTAGAGATGGTCGACAGGCACTTGGCCAGGGCAAGTTGGATGGAGTTCTTCGCTTTGACTTGTAGGACTTGTCCCAACGTTACTCGAGAGGTCCTAACTACATTACAGTATGGGGTTTATCAGAATTCAAAAACATAGGAAGGGGTAGTCTAGTTTCGAGCATTGGGCATACACTACAGCATTACACTCTACCGGTTCACACATGCTATGGGTCTAACAGTTTGTAACACCCTTAATCCGTCTTACTATACGTACGTTACCGGCTATACTAGTTAGAGAAATTGTTAAGGGTACACTATCAATAAGCATGGTTTTCTGATTAAAATCATATAATTTTTTTCTTAATGCCTTTGCTAATTCAAACTCCATAAAATTTAATTTCCTATCACTTGACTTATAATTGACCAATTCACTATTTATCTAGAAAAATTTTCAACATTATAATGGCTATAAATTTTGCCTACTCTTCTGCAAATAGACAAATTTTCACAACCCCTCACGGGCACAATAATTTATATCCATCATATATCTACTCATATTGTATCCCAACGATCTCACGCAGTCTCATAACATAAACATGCATATTTCTATACTAGGATATTGAAATGTCCATTATCTTTATCCATACATATCCATACACCTTCATATTTGTTTATACATATACATGCCAAAATGATACATGCAAAACATTTAGCAGCTCATAATGTATAATAGACAGCTTTAAGGTTCCTTCAGTATGCTTGCTCCGCAAATACTTAGTGGAAACCTACATGCAGTCAAATAAAACTACGTGCTGAGCATTTATATGCTCAGTGGTAAATGCATATCCAATAATTTTCCATTCAAAAAGAAATTATACATGTAAGCACATAATTAAGTACCTTAACTTTTACTATTGTTATTATCATTATTATTTATTATTTAATATTTATCTAAATAATTATATCGTACCTATTATTAACCATTTTCATCATTTTATTTCATTTTCTTAATCTCGCCCCCAACATCAATCCAATAGAAATTTCTAATCGAATATACGGGACTTGGACCCTAAAGGTCCAAACATGTGGGTGAACCAAAAGGATCACTAAACATGAACATGACATATATGATAACTTGTGAATATATGACATGGGGTAGTCCATTATTAGCCTACCAAATCGAATTATCATGACTCAGATCACGGTAAATGTATCCTTATGGTCAGCCAACTATATCCTGTATTAGATTTCATTACCAGACAATCAAGGGTAAAATTTAATGATTTTATATCTAACATTTCTTTATGTCAATTATTCGATCATGGAATTATTTACCATAAGTATGTTCTTTTTATGGATTAACCTTACTTATTATATCATAATAATTTATTTTATATCTTAACTCTTCACTAACACATTAAATCTTATAACTTCCATACAATATATAATGTCATACTCACATGAAAAATAGTACATACCAATATAAAAATTCCAAATAAATTAGCATACACTCTATTATGATTATTCATGCTTTTTATAACTTTAATTTCATTAAAATACCAAAAATCCACTTCTTTTTCCTTCACAATATATTCGGCCAAGCTTAGGGAACTGCCTATTTAATTGCTTCTTCATTCTTTAATCACCAAACTAACTTTATTCATGTCAATTTAGATACATATGTATTTAATTTAGCCTTACAACCAAAATAAGCCTTAGTACCTAAGGTGTAATTTCGGCCACATCTTAAGTCCACCATTCCATGTCCATTTTTTTCCAATTTAATTATTTAATCACCATTTTAAGCCTTTTAAACATACCTATAAGGTTTAATTAAACTATACATGCATACCTTACATTAAAATCTCCTATACCTAAACTAAATTCATATCAATTTAATGGAAAAAATGGATATTGCATTTACTAACCTTATAACTTTGCTCTAATTTTCTTAAACTTCCTTTCATTTCCATTTATCCTTGGAACCACCTTCTCCTTCCTTGTTCTCTACACATGGCCGAATTTATACACTCATTAAACCTCTATTAACTCGCTTCTTTAAATCAATATGACACCATAAATAATATCTACATGCCTTAATTTACTTAATTAACCCTTTAAATTAAATTAAAAACTTAATTTTTCACTTACCTAATTTTTGCACTTCTAACTTCAAGTATTGAATTTTATCACTTGTCTACTCTAATTGAAGGTTAGAGGCTACTATGATGAGAAAAAGAGACTGAAATTTCATTTAAGAGCTTTGATTTGGTAGGATTAATGGAGAAATTTTAAAGAAATTTGATGAAGGAAGAAATGAAATAGGGTTCGGCCAGTACAAGGGAGAAAGAGATAGAAGGCTAGAGAATATTTTACCATTCTCTGATTTTTCAGCCTTATATAGGCCTCCAATTGGATTGGGCTTGGTCCAACCAAGTTGATCCAATCCAATTAAGCCTAATTCTCCCTAATTAGTGCATTAAGCTATCCTAAATTCTTTCTCCAACTTAAAAAGATCAATTGCTAAAAAAAAGGTCCATCATACTAAGAATGTTCAAATTACCTTACATAAAAATTTTTAGCTTAATTGAGTCCATTTTCGATCCGGTTCACCAAAATCAATCCAGTTAGCAAATTTTCAGTGTTACTGTAAAATTAATTTTTTCTATCAAATGATTCTACACCTCATTTAAAACTTACCTAAAAATTTTGGTAATTTTTGAAGCTCATCTACTATTTTTAAGGGTTCGATCAAACCTAAAGTCAACCCAATTACTATTTAAATCGAAATTGACTTTTTCGTATTTTTGACTTTTGGAGACCTATTTGATCTCAATTTAACTCCAAATTTCATTCGCGGACTCACTGTGACTAGTATTTTTTGATAACTAAATAAAATATTTTTCCATTTTCGGACGTATTTTATAGCCTCGGTATGCTGTTCATACTCGAAAAATACTATTCAAAGCTATTAAGACTGTTAGACTATTACACAATTGGTCCTGGTGTGGTCACACCCTTCAAGCTTATGGATCGAGATAAGTGGAGAGTAGTGACACTACCGGGCATCATATACCGGTTAGATACTACAAAAAGTACCATCCAAATCTATTGATATATTCAAAAGGTGCTGTCAGATTCCTACTTGAGATGTACAGGTAGCCTAAGGTTGATTTATTCTATCAACATCACCAGTTTGTGGGGGATGCCATAGGGCAGGCATGTGGAAATCATGCATGAGATTATTGCATCGCTAGTCAGGGTATCCATACAATTGACCACCCAGATATGCATAAGTGTCATCACCCGACTATTACTATCATTGGGGGTGGACGAAAGCGAGTTTGGTGACTCCATTCTAGAGAGCATTCACATGGACTTGTAGGCAGTTGTCACCATAAGGATGGTTGAGTCGATCAATGGGCGAGAGGGGGAGTCCAGGCTATTAACTATCCCAGAAACCAGACAGAGGTGTGGTATTGACTCATAGTACTAGAGGCACCCGTGGATGAGGATATGCAAGATGAGCCATAAAAAGATTAGGTAGGTTAGACAGATGAGCCAACATTGGAGGTAGGTCAGATAGATAAGCTGCAAGAGGACTAGGCAGGCCATGTAGATGAGCCAAAGTGACCTTAGGGGGCAAGGATGGATTCAGATTATAAGTTTGACACGTATATAAATCTATAAGACCTTCTAGGTGGGTCACCCCAACCACCAGCTTATGCCAGATAGCCCATCAGATATAAGTGATCGCCGTTTACGAGGATAAAGAGGTTCTCTCCTTATGGACATCCGGGAGCATCCATATCTTTTGCTCCTCCACCACCTACTTCACTATCTCTAACATGCCTAAAAACATCTTCTTATGTACCACTAGCACATACACCTTCAGTTCCTCTATCTGATGGCATTTTTAAAAGATTGGCAGCATTAGAATAGGCTAACAAATGCCATTACCAGACATTATAGACCATACTCACAACGATACAATCTCTTCATACATTACCAGTGATTGTGTAGACCTTATAAATAGAGATATATGGTCTCAAAGCCGATATGGTGGTTGCATGTTAGAGCTTTGATGATTCTTTATAGGTAATGATTACTCTCTCACTTAGACCAGGGAGGAAGGTGCTCGTATTGAGGGAGAGGTTCCCCGAGGTAAACAGACAGTGGTGGAGGATGACGACCAGCTAAGGAGGTACATTGGGTATTTGAGGGGTGACTTGATGAGGTATCCCAAGTAACATTCCAAGGTAGTCATTGAGGTTTTCCAAGGGTTAGAACAGCTCGCAGAGTTGATAGTGTAGGTTTTACAGCCTTTGATAACAACACTACTTGGGTTCTAGTTCTGGTTCAAGCTAGATGAGGAGCAACCACCAGAAGCATCGTAGGCCATGGCACTAGCCAGGACTCCTAAACCGCCAGCTCCTAGACCTCCATCAGGACCAGCTTATTGTAGAGAACTAGGATCAAGGCTTGCATAGTAGATCTATTATTTTTTATATTCAGGGAGTTCTAAATATTTTGTCTAAATATTTTGATGTATATAAAAATAGAGTTTGTATATAATTTATGCAATTATCTTATGTCATGCTTTATTTTATTATATTCATTATGTCTGAAATGAAAAGGAAATATGATGAATCAATGAAAAGAGATGCCATGAAATTAACAAGAAGACTTGTAATTACCACACTATAATGAAACCAGGATAATGGATAAAATAAATAAAATACTGGACAAATTAAAATCACAGAAATAGAGCACTAATACCGAATATTTCATCGCAATAGGTACTTAAAACCCCTACCAAGGGGCATATATTTACTGCTTCAGATGGTAAAGAATACAGATAACCATCCTCCTTACTAAGAGTTACCTAAACAGGTTAGAATAAAAGCAATGCATAGCAAGGAACGATCGATCAAGAGGCCAAAGCCTAATGAAAGCACTAATTTTAAAAGAATGCAAAGCAAGATCAAGCATGTCAACAGCCTTAGCAATGATGGTTTCCCTTATATTGGTACCAATTTGCAGAGTGGTGACATAGTCATTGAAAAATTTTCCAAAAGGTGCCAGAAGGGGGTCCAACATCTCAATAACTTTTCACAAGTGAATATTTGCTAGAAAGGCTCCAAACATCCCAACAGCTCTTCACAGGTGCATATTTACCATAAAGGCTTCAAACATCCCGACAACTCTACACAGATGTATATCTGCTAAAAACCTTCCTAGTGGAGCATTTCGATAAGAAAGGATAGCGCACCCTTCGAAAAAACCAACCAACATAAAGATCCAACCAAGTCATCTCCATTCTGCATGCTCTGAGCACTAGTTAGATGCATTCAAAAAACACTAATTTTGTATACCCCAAATGCCAATCAGTCCCCATTAAGTTATCTTGATTCTATATACCCCGGGCACTAATAAGATGTATTCAAATAACTTAATTCTGCATGCCCTAAGTGCTAATTAGAGTTAATTAACATATCACGATTCTACATGCCCTAAGCATTAATCACATAGTCAACCAAGTTTAACACATCGATAAACTTATGTTAACTATCTGAACCAAGATTAATACATCGACAAACTGATATTAACTATCCAAATTAGAGCTAACAATTTAACAAGCTAACGATAACTACCCAATCACTCAAGAGACTTACTGCCTCGAAACGTATATGTTTCAATCAATGCAAAGACTCATTTCCTCAAAAGTTATATGTTTTAATCAAGCCAGAGATTCGCTGCCTCAGGTATGCATATTTTTCTTTCACTCTAAATTTTGGGGAACTGAAATTTTGGCTCACTTTAGCACTAATGCACCAGTTCCCCAAAATTAAAGGCAGCTGTAGATATCATGACCTAAGGCAGCTTAGATCAGGGTTACCCAATGATTAGAAAGAAATATATTACCGATAGAAGGTTCAGATCTCAAAGCTTCGATTATGAATTTCTCATATTTGCCTCAAAATTTCTTTGATTTTAAAAATAATTTTCAAGTGTTTTAACAAAAGTGAATGAAAAACCTCAATTTGGACTTCAAAGGTGACAGATGTCTATCTGTCTAAATTGAGGGTATTTTAGGAATTTTAAAATTATAGGCTTAGGGACGGTGATCTCTTAATAAGAACACCTATCCATGGCTTGAATTCTAGAATTCTTATGGTTTTAGAATTCAAAAAAGGCAATTACAGATTTGAAAGGATTTTATCCGAATGCCATATGGATTTTATCTCCAAATTTGGGAAGTTGGAGTTGGAATCCAACTCCAACTCTAACCTAGGTAAAAACCTAAGAATCTAAGTTTTTGAAGGAAGAGGAATCACCTTTTACAGAGCCACCTTAGGGAAGAGGAAAAAGTAATTTTCTTTCTCTCTTTAAGTTTCTTGCTCTAGCAATCTTCTGAAAAAAATACACACACACAAATGAATTTCATTGTATCTTTTTGAAAATTAAGAATCACAAATTAGAGTGTATATCTAGAGTACAAGAGTTTCAAAATCAGAATATCTCCTAAGGATAATATTCTATGCTCATTTATACTTTCTCTCTCTATAAATTATCTTGCATAATTATGTGGTTGTTTAGTGTAATTATAACATGTTTAAATGATATATTTATGTAATTAGCATGATTAAATTTGATTGATTTGCTAATCTGGATCATAAAGCATGTTAGAGGCATGATTTCCTCTATTGTTGTAAAATGTGAAGCTTGTATGTTATTCTCTTATTTCTATTAATTGATGGTTTTAACATGTTTTATGTATAATTTGATGTTATAAATGTATCTTAGTGTAATTTAGAGCTTTATAATTACATATTTAGGGTTAAAATACATTTGATATAATTTTTCAATATTTTTGCTATAAGAATTTTGAAACTTGTTCTGTCCAGAGGTGATGGATGGAAAAATGACTTGATGAATACCCATTTGTCCGCCAACAGATGGAATGTCGTATGCTCATCTCCTTGTCCCATCCCTCACTTTGTTGTGGACATCCCTCGTCTGGTTTTGGGCATCCGTGGCTATTTTTTAGGGTATTTTGGTGCATTGTATGCATTTTATGTAGTTTTATGCCATTTATTCAATTTTTATGTTATTTGTGCATTATTTTATATGATTTTGATTCTGTATGATGTGGTTCTGTGCTTGATTTCATTCTGTTTGTATAGTTAAAATTATAATTATTTCTTTATTGTATTGCTTTAATACTAATTCGTTTGTTTCATTTTTTGGTTTTTCGAGTATTTAATATTTTTGGCTTTAGAGGATTTTCTATGGTTTTTTATTCATGGAAAATCGTACTCCCGAGTTGATCAACTATCCTCAGTCCATCTGATTACCTCGATCAACCGCCCCCCCTTTATCATTTATTTATCTTTATTGTTTTAGTTTTATACATTTATTATTTAATTTGCGATTATTTATCTATTTGATTTTTTATGATGTATTATTATTTCAGAGATATAATAGTTAGTAAAAAATATTTTTGTGCACATTAAAAGGAATGAGTATTTAAAATATTTTATATTAAATTAATTGAATTTTTCTTTAAAGCTTTGATCAATGTCCAATTTTTAGCCCAAATTCACATAGTATAATTAATTTTTTTTTTTGTAAAATATGTATGAGGGAACCAATATTTCAAATCCAAATGAATATCTCAATTTATGTATGTATATTTTTTGTTGTTATTATTGGATGATTTGTTTTTGTAATAATTAATTAGGATCATTTTATTGCTTTTTTATCGCTTTATTTACTTTAATGGGATAATTAATTTTTATTATGAAATGCATTGTGTGAGAGAGGAGAGGGGATTAAGTATAAAACTCAACTATAATAAAATAATAGCATCACCATGTTACACATGTTAAATTTAGAACAGCGAAAACGAGAAATGGGAATATAGAAATAATTACAAATTTAATAGTGCCTAATCAAAATATGATCAAAAGTTAAAAGATTATTTTGTAAAAATATCATGATGAACAAAGAAAATAACTAAAATGCTAATTTATGTAAAGCCATGATATATAAGTATTAAAGATAAAATAATTACCAAAATAACTCAAAAAAATACAAAAATAAATAAAAGCAAAGGTATGATTAACATTAATAGTGTAAGTAAGACCATGAATAACAGTAAGCTTTAAATAAAGTACACTAAAATATACACTTAAAAGGATGGGAAAAGACAAGAAAATTAAACATTAACTAACACTGCCAATTTAAAATAAGAACTTAAAAAATTAAATTATTAAATGATGTAAGTAAATAGTGAAAACTTAAAGCAAAGTAAGTAAATACATTGCAATGATGTAAAGAAATAAATAAATATAAAGAGATTGATTAATTGGAATATTGAAACTGAAATAAAAGTTAGGTAAAATGCTACAAGATAAGTACGTAAAGAATAAACTTTAAGTAAATTAATGACATAATAAACAAGATTAATGTAAGATAAAGACTTAAGTTTTATACGTATTACAAGCTATAACATAAAGCCATATCATAGAATAAAATAAAGAAGATAAAATATAAATATGAGCTAATAACCAAGTTAATAGAAACTCATAAAATTAGCAGAGAACCAAAAGTAATAAACAAGTAATACGAGCATTAAAAGATAATATATTTATGCATAAGTACAATATTGACAACGACTGTGTATGCTTACACATGTATGTGTGTGTTTGGCTATTTGAAAAATATTAGACGTGTATCCACCACTGAGTATGTTATCCTTAGCGTGTAGTGTTTTTCTGCATACAGATTATGGAAGATTGCAAGGACTTAGAAGAATTAAGAGTTTTATGTATGGTCGAGAAGAGAATTGAAGTAAGGTTTGAGACATTGTTAGTTATGGCATGTATATGTTATTCTTAAATACCAGTATGTATGAATTGTTATGGATGTATATATATGCAAGCAATAAAAAAAATTTTCCCAGTGTATTATGTATCTTGCAACAGTATCAGTGATGTAATATCTATTCATTATATGTATAGTACATGTAATGTATAAGGGTGTTACAATTTTGGCCATAACTTGGCCTATAAACCTTCAAATTGAGTAATTTTAGTGCCATTGGAACCCTAAGATATCGAAATTCAAATTTCATGAAAACACTTACTCGAAATCTCACTTATCAGATTCCACTATGGAAGACACAATTTTTTCTGAAGAATTCGCCATGATATATCTGATCCATGCATAATATCATGAAAAATGGATACAAATTTTTGACTGCAACTTAGTATCGGTAATAGGTCTGAAAGGGTATCTAAAAATATCAAATTTAGATATTTTTACCCTGTCGAAGAAAGGAACCATGGCATATATGTTTGGAATATATTCTTTTTTGAGAGAGTTGAAAAAGCACTATCTCGTTGAAAGGTTCTATACATCTACCCTTTTTCAACACATTTCTTTAGACAAAGACTCCGTTTTTTCCTCTTTTCAGATGGTAAATATTTCTCAGAACATGGAGTGTGAATCAAACCCATGTTTGAATTGAAATTGAGATAGTGATGCAAGTTCTTCCCTTCTGAATCAGATAGATTCATATCCGAAAGAGGTCAGATTCTACAGGATCAAACCTATGAGGAATGACGAAAAAGGATAAAAAAAGAAATAAAAAAAGAAAAGAGAGGGAAAAAGAAAATAATAAAAATAAATAAATAAATAAATAAAAATGAAGTAGAAGAGCCCAGATTCAAAATGAACAAATTCAAACTTGAAAAAAATCTTTCTGATTCTCGAAGAATGAGGGGGCAAAGGGATGGATCGAGAAAGATCTCTTGTTCTTATTATAAGTTATAAGATCGTGATTGGATCCACATATGTTTGGTAAAAAGAAGAATCTTCTCCTTTGAGAATAATCAAAAAAGGAAAGTGTTTAATTGGAACACAAAAACGTGACTGAATTTGTCCTAGTTACTCTTGGGGACAGAATGGATGAAGAGAGGAACTTCTCGAACGAGGAAAAGGATCTAATGACTTCGAAAGAATTGAACGAGGAGCTGTATGAGGTGAAAATCTCATGTATGGTTCTGTAGAGTGGCAGTAAGGATGACTTATCTGTCTACTTTTCCATTATCAGCCCCTGGAACACTTCTTATATACCTGGTATTCTTATATTCCGTAAAGTTGCCAGAGTATGATTAACCTCTGGATTTGAAATCACTTCTTATATACCTGGTATTAGCCATAATTTACAAGAACATTCTGTAGTCTTAGTAAGAGGGGGAAGGGTTAAGGATTTACACGGTGTGAGATATCACATTGTTCGAGGAACCCTAGATGTTGTCGGAGTAAAAGATTGTCAACAAGGGCGTTCTAGTGGTTGTAGATTCTTATCCAAGACTTGTATCGTTTGATGATGCCATGTGAATCGCTAGAAACATGTAAAGTGTATGGCTAACCCAATAACAAAAGTTTCGTAAGGGGACTAGAGCAGGCTACTGTGAGACAAAAGATCTTCTTTCTAAAGAGATTCGATTCGAAACTATTATATGTCCAAGGACCAATATTGGAATAATTTCAGAGGTTTTCCTTGACTTCATCCGTGTCAACAAAAAATTCGAAATGCCTCGACTTTTTTAGAACAGGTTCAAGTCAAATAGCAATGATTCGAAGCACTTCTTTTTACATTATTTCGAAAACCCAAGGACTCAATCATATGGATATGTAAAATACAGGATTTCCAATCCTAGCAGGAGAAGGAGGGAAACGAATACTCAACTTAAAGTGAGTAAATAGAATTCCATACTTGATCTCATAGATACATATAGAATTCTGTGAAAAGTCGTATTCGATGAAAGTCGTATGTACGGCTTGGAGGGAGGTATTTCATATCTTTCGAGATCCACCCTACAATATGGGGTTAAAAAGCCAAAATAAATTATTTT